>APFE031653708.1:87660-99922 GCA_000404065.3 Pinus taeda
TATTATTATTGTTAGGTCGATTGGGTTATATTGTGACTCCTTAGACTTCTATATATAGAAAGGAGGTTTTATCATTTGAATCATCCAAGAAGTGTTCATTTATGTAATGTAAAGGAGGTTGCCCCCTCAAAGAGGCTGAATTCTAAGGTGTTGATCTATCTTTTCTATCTTTTCTTGAGCTAGTTTCATAACAACTCTTAAGGATTATTGCATTGATTTATGCTTGTTTCTCTTGTTCCTCCCTAATTTTGTCATTATCTGCCTTGCAACTCCTTAATTCTTCCTTCAAGCTTCTCAATGTGTCTGCTAAGTTAGAAGAATTCCCAAGACCACACTGCTCATCTGATCCATAAGGAGAATCTCCTGAACTGTAGTCTACCATCTTGTTAGTCATCTTTGTTGTTTTCTTCTTGCAAAGCATACCATGTCAGCTAAAAAAAAATATAAACATAATCAACAAACCTCTGTATAGTTCGGGGAGGATATATTATCTGCAAGGTGAACCAGATTAGCACAATACATGTATAAACATAATCATAACATCATATAGATATCATCCTAACCATAGTCCAGTCATCAATGCATGACCATAATAACCACACATCATGACCTCATGCATGAAAACTACACCCATATCAATTTATGCATAATCAACATATGGATGACTTGCATGCATACACGATACATACAAACATTGACATGCATAACTAGTGCATAACCAACCTATACTCATGATGAACACACCTAACAACATACCATCCACTTTCACATGGCAACATCACTACAACCATGACCAACACCATGCATATGCAATAAGCACATAGACCACAAGTATAAGTAACACTTATGCAACCGACATGAATGCATGACTAACGCACACCACCCATCCAGTCCAAGGGGTGAACCATGCTCTGATACCACTATGTAACACCCTCCTCCCACATTTACCTATGTTAATTGGTCCGCTGGGATAAACATGTGACAAGAGGCTACTACAATCTGATTCAACTCCCCATGTATAGTTAAGGAAGTGGAACTGATGGAACACAGACAACCTGATCTTCCACACCTGCAACAAAACTTGTAGGAGCCATCCATCCCATCTAGGTGACTAGCCCCTAAGACAAGATGACATTTCCTAGAGCCTTGGTTGCTCCCATGACATGGGCATGAATGCGACTAGGGCCCCCCAGTCACTCTCACAGCATGAGCATGCAAGCGATTGGGGTCTTTTTCAGCTAGTTTTGAGCCTATGACCCCAGATTCTGTGCCACTTTTTCAAAGCTAGGACTCAAGCCACTACTCATAACTCCATGAAACTTTCATGAATGAAAAGTAACATAAAAAAATGATGCAAATGCAAATACTTATGTAACACCCTCATCCCACATCTACCCAAGTAACCAACCAACTAGGGTAAATATGCGACAAGATGCCACTATAATGGGATTCAACCTCCTCGGTCACCTTAAGGAATTGGAATTGATGGAAACACATAATACAAACATTCCACATTAGCAATAGAACTCCTAGGAGCCATCCCAACCTCTCAAGTAACTAGCCGCTGATACCAACTAAGGTTTTAGACCATTAAACCCCAAGCGCTCCCTTGATATGGGCATGCATGCGTCCAGGAGGCTCTGGACGCTCCCACAACATGGGTATGCATGCGTCCAGGGAATTTTCTCCCCATACTTGTGCATGTGCCTTCGATATTTGTGCCAATTTTTTAGGGCTAGAGCCCAAGTCACTTCCCAAAACTCAGTGACACTTTCAAAAATGAATTTACACAACATAACAATGATGCACTTGTAAAAACAATTATAAGGTCTAGACTGGACCCTTACTAGCCATGACAGGAATTTCTTCAAACATGTCACAAATATGTAATCTATAGATTTAAACAACATATCTGAGCATAGGGGTCTGATAATTATCTGAGAATCGCTAACAAGCATTGTTCCCTTATATCATTAGTTGCATTGTCATATATTAGGTCATAGATACATTGTTCATTCATTTACAAATCAAAACATAAGGAAAGTCATACATCATCATTGTCATAATACATGCTTATAACTAGCATGATAACAGCAGAAATATCAAGGATACATCAGCCATAGAATCCACATATAAACCAATACATTTACACATAATATTTCAAGGAAAGAACCTCTTATTAATGAATGCAAAAACCAACCCAGGATGGGACTACCATGTTCCACCCAACCATAGAATGGTTGAGCCAATTCTCTCTTCAACCAGTCACCTTAATGCCATATTCCAAGCATGAATTTGGGACTCAAACCAAAAGAACCAACCAGGGTATCCAGAGGCTAAACCACCTCACACTCATCAATAGAAACAAGGCTTTACCGTAATCCATCCCGGATCACTAAGACAACACAATAAAAATGTAATAATAGGCTTTACCATGATCTCCATTAGATCACTAGGCCAAAATAAGCATGGATGCCACCAGATTTATCCACCTATACCGTGAGGGATTTTTCTGTCGCCTAGTCTCTCAGGATTTACCACAATCCATGGTCTTATCTAGGGATCACTAGGCTCTAAACCGAGACTCCACCCTCTAGGCTTTATCGTATATCCCGCCATTCACTCGCAAGGATTCCTAGGCCTAATCAAGTGAAGCCACCTCTAGGCTTTACCATATATGTCGCCATTAATTGATCAAGGATTCCTAGGCCCACCAAGGCAACACAAAATATGGCTTTACCGCAACATACAGTTTGGTTTAGGGGTTACTAGGCCATGTGTTGTATTTTTTAGAGATCCACCTCACTCAGCTTCGAATCCGTCCGACAATCCAACTCAACCAAAACATGAGAACCTGTTGAAGCCTCAAAAATCACTGCAACAACATGGGGGGAAACCACCCAGTCAAGGACTTGAATATCATCCCTTATTAGTTGTTTAATTGCCTCTTCCCTTGCTTTGAAAGTTTCTTGCCAGTGCGTTTCTAGGGCTCTGATATCGTGGAGACTCCCAGGTGGGAATTCCTGTATCAAACTAGCATTGTGCAAATTATCATTGATGATCTCAATGATATTATTTGCAGCATCATTCGCTCTTGAAACTGCTCCCTTTGCCTGCTTTAGCTAAATATCCCAATCGGTAAAGAGGATGTCTTTATGAGATTCCCCTATCCTGGGAAGGTTTGCTGCACTACCCTCCAGAGTATCCTGCCATGTAATGTACCCTGAAATATTTTCATCAATCTCATTAAATGTGATCCTCAGATTGGATGCTTGATTTATCAGTAAATCACTTTGCTTGCACGTTGGATTGATGATCGATAGATTCTGACAGAATGTCGCCTATTACTTGGATAATAAATAATTGAGTTATAATGCTTCTTTTATAAAATCCTCAATCTTAGGATTATCTTTCAATTGATCAACATAAAAATGCAGTTGTTGTATTTGACTATCTTTTGCACTTGTTTTTGCTTGATACTGGAGTTTTAACTGGTTAAAGCTCTGATGTAATTGTGCCATCTATGCTTCCATTTGATGGTCTACATTATGTTTCTCTTCAGCCAACTACTAATCTAGTTGATGTTTCCTTTCATCTTTCTCCCTTACTAGTTGTTTGACTTCCACTTCCTTGTCAATAGTGGCAGATGCATAAGCTCCTGCAAACTGTGATAATTTGGCTAAATTATCCGAAGGATCCATGGGGGTATCCTTCCACACTACATCCATTGGTTCATTATCAGGAATTATCGCTAAGGACTGTTTTGTTCTCCTCTGTCTTTTTACTATAGCCTGATGCTCTGGACTGTAAAAGGCATAAAGAGGAGGAATTTCCTCCACTCTAACAACAAATTTTGTTGAAGGGAAGGCTGAGATGATTTCAATCTCTTCTGTGGTGACAACTTTGTCAATATCCCTATCAGTGAGTGAGCTTTTTGCAGTGCTTTTTTGTGTGTTGGATGTTGTTTCCATTTCAACACATTTTTCCCCTTGTTATCCTCTTAGTTGTTGATCAAATTGTTGCCATGCCTCATCCAGTTGATTCTTTAAGGAGGTTTCATCGGTATGCATTTTAGTGGAAACATATTCCACTTCTCTCTCTATTGAGGCCTTTTCAGATTCCTTCTTAGTGTGCTTTTCAGGACTCTTCTCTGGGATCTTTTGTGGGCTCTTCTCTAAGTTATGCTCTGAGTCATGCTGTGAAATTTGGGCCATTTTTTACTCTAAGATTTGTTAAGAACCTTGTTCTAATTTCTTCTCTGAATCATGCTCAGAATTGTGTTTTGAGCCTTATTTTAAGCTTTGGCTTGAGCTTTGTTCCTTTTGAGCATTTGGCTGAGGGATTTCTAACAGATCCAAAGGGACCTTTTGAAACCTCTTCTTTATGTACTAGTGGAATCGGGCTAACTCTTGTGGGTCGAATCTCAGAGTAGCCAAATGTTGTACTTATGAAGAAAACTTGTGTGACTCAAAAAAGTCATCAAAATCATCCTCCTCATGGTTGAACTGTCTTATTTTCACTAATTTAAATTCTATGCGACCTTATTAGGGTCAAACTGTTTTCCAAGAATGGTGGCAAGCTTTAAACATGTAATGTGATTGATTTCAAGTGTAGCATGCTTGAAATCGTGTAATGCTTAAACACCACATTGGAAGGGAAAGGAAGCCCAAAGAGACTTCCTATATTCTTTAAGGGTCTTGGTTATCCCATCCCCTATAGTTTGGTAAGCAATTTCTCTAGCAAGCAGTTTGTCTCGCACATACCATGGGAGAACATGGGGAGGTGTTATGCTTTCAAAGACTTGGACATAAGTAAACAATTTTTCCCCAAACCACCTACCTATTGGTAAAATATCAATCTTGGCCTCATCAAATAACCTTGCGGCCCTCTTGTAAAAAATAGCTTGGTGGATGGGTAGAATAATTCCTTAGCAGATTTTATAGAAATGGGTTTGGAAATAGGATTCCCATAGGATTTTGTAATATATGTGAATGGGGATGGTTTCTTGAATATCCCATTTCCACCCCATAGTTGGGAAATTGGAAGTGAAACAGACTGCATCCATAATGTAGGCACTCATAAAAAATGGTGGGAGTGTTCTAGAGGTGACGTATCATTTTTTTTCTATATTCCTGAATTTGTAAGGAAAGGTTGTTAGACAAGATAGTGCCCCATTCCATTATAAAATAATTTAATGCTACATCAATCAAGGGAACCCACTCAATAGATAATTTGGTGGTATCAGCATACCCAAACAATCTACACATCATAGTTGTGATATAGGAGTAGGGAGTAGTGAGGGGTGCTATAGGATACATACCTGATTTCTCATGTTTGTGCTTGTTTGAATTGTACCTCCATTGCCTAATTGGGTCTGATGGTTCCTCATTCTCAGCTGTGAAATTCTTGAGGAAGTATTTATCATACACCTTTTGTGGGTCTAGTATATGATACATGCTCTTCAAGTCTTCTATTGTGAAGGACCCAATAACCATTTGTCTTGAAGTCTAGAATGCTCGGTCAGCAACGTTAACATTGTCTATTATCCATTTTACCATATCAGTGTATGGTAAAATATTAGGTCTAGCAGAAATTATGTGCAAGAAAGAACTTGAACCTTCAAGTGAGAGGCTTCTGAAGAGGTAGTGGCGTCTATTGTTGCATTACTCTGAATTATCCTTAGACCCTTGCTCTCCAGCAACTTGTACATAGTTTCCCATAAGGAAGTATCTTTGTCGATAGTGCATGTCGTTTCTAAGAATAATGCAGGGATTTCTGTTACATCATATGTAGAAGATTGTGTGGCTTCTCTGGGTCTCTTTTATTTCTTAGACTTAGTCATCTTGTTATGCAATTTTCTCTTAGACAAAACCTGAAAATTGAGAATACATATAAATGAAGAGAAATATGAGTTAAAAGTGGAAGCATACAAACACATAAGGCTTTTAAAATGATGGAAAGGGAAGTTTAAATGTGAATTAATCCACACAGGCCATCATATCTCCTTGGGCTTTGAAATCATAAATATCGTTAGAATCCTTTAATAATCGAAATCATGGCTTCTTGTGGTTATTTATTATCCACTAATATATTGCATCGCAAAACCTCTTCAAACGGTAAATAAACTTATCTTCAAGTACCATGCCAATATGCGATAGTGATGTCACTGTATCTGTTTATCAAGTGTGAGAGATGTGCGTTTGCGATAATCGCATTATCGCATATTGCAATTGGCGATTTCGGGAATAGTGGAGAATGGATATGGCCGAAAGCTTTTAAGCAATTGTGATTTTGCAAGAAGTGACGTGGAAATGTAGCGGGCCCATGGGTTTATTATTAAGCATGGCTTTCATTTTTTAGCTTTAACTTTATGATTTTACTTAGGCACGTTCTTTAAGAAATAGCTTTATCGCAATTGTGGGAATTGGGAATGATATAGGCGGGGAGCATTTTGATACCCTTGCGATTTATCCGGATGCGATATTTTTAAAGAGTGTGTTTTATTGTTTTGTTAGGTTCGGTGACTTATCGTATTTTGCAATCGGGGTGTTCCTTGGTCTTATGATATATCGCTTTTGTTATAAGATTGTGATGCAGGGAATTTCCATCGAAAAAAGAATATCATTAATACTTAATCCTTCTTAAAGGAATAGATATGTTTTGGTTCCTGGGGCTATCCTTCATTGCAATCGCAAGTTTTCTAAAGGGTAAATAAAACTTTGTTTCTTTGAAACTTTGCCATATGCGATATTGTCGGATTTTCTTTGAAAGTAAGCCTTATTCAAGTCATTTAAGCTTTTATGAGGATTTGTTTATTAAAAAACCAAATTTTTAAAGGGTCCCTATTTATTTATACAATAATATCCTAAGTTATTTATAAAAATAAATGGGGGTTGTTGCACAACATAAAATTGGTGATTCACTCGAAGAACCATTTATCTCTGATAATAGTGAAATTTCTAAAACTTTTCTAAGCAAAAATAATTCAGGAAAGGAAAAAGTATTTTCAAAATATTTAAATAAGTAACATTACACTGAAAAAAAAAAAAAAAAAAAAAAAAAACTCACTTAATTATAATTCTTTTATATCTTCTTATAGGTGAAAATCCTTTTTGTCTATATCAGTCATTAAATTAGTTGTAAAGATAAAGTAGGGGGTTTTTACAACTTAGCATTTTTAATATACTCATTTGTCACAGGGAGAGGCACTACTACCAGCAGGCGTTCATAGCCTCGACAGGGTAACCTTTTAACCATCAATGATACAGAATATATATATACTTTATTTTTCCTTCTTATTTTTATTTACTTTTCTTTTAACAACTTTTTATTACCTAAAAGCCATTGTCCTGGTTTGGTGACCAGAAAGTGACAATGCCATTCACTGGTTGTAATTGAACTGTACAAGTTGGATCGTGATGAGACCCCTTGTCTTAAGATTAAAATAATCATAAGCCATTACCCTAGTTTGGTATTCAATGTTTTTAATGTCAGTCTATTATTTCCCTATGAACATGGTAAGCAGGGTCGTGATGAGACCCCTTATCTTTTAAGGTTAATATATTTTTGAATTACACTCTAAAAATAGTAAAGTGAATGGATGGGGAGAATCATTGACATCTTATGAGTTTTGGATGACAATTTTAGTGTTGGAGATACTTAGTTGTAAATAGTCTTTACTTTGTTAAAGATAACCTTTCTTGACTAATAATAGAATAAACAGATTTTATAAAGTTGAGGTTTTCGAAGAATTTACAACTTCAATGGAAAAGAAAATGTTAGATTTTTATGATACTTAGCTAATTTTCAAATGTTGTGATCATTTCCTTAATAATTTCTACTTTCAAAGTGAAAGATCAAAAAATATTTGAAGAGATTTTATTTGCAAAGCCAAAAGTGATGCTATTTAACATTATTTTCCTAATAAAACACAAAAAGTAAATGCAATAATGTTATAGTAGAAGATGTAATCTTCTAAGAAAATATTTTTTCAAAATAAGCCCATTGACTGGAAGAGAATCTCTCTTTCTTGATAAATCTTGCAATATGAATGTTGATGGGCCTACTTGTTCAGCAATTTGAAATGGTCCAAGCCACATTTTCTAGAATTTAGTATGCTTTCTTTTTTCCTCATGTGCCTTTTCCCATTTAAGGACGATATCTCCAATTTGAAAAGATTTTGTGGAAACAGAACTTGCATCAAAGGAAGATTTAACTAGCTGTTGATGGCGAGTATGTGTAAGTTTGGCTTTCTCCCTTTCTTCTTCTAATTTAAGAATTTGAGACTGTCTTAGTTCTAAAGAAGAAGAAGGTATTTCTTCAATAAATTTGACTAGGGCTAAATTTGAAGGGATGATAGCTTCTTTCCCATATACTAGATTGAATGAAGAAGTGCATATTGAGGCCTTCTGAGTTATTTGATCTGCCCATAGAGAAAAATGTCAAAGATTTATGCCAATTCTTTTGGCTCTGATCAGCAGTTATTTTAATAATCCTTATAAGGTTCTTGTTGGTTGATTATGCTAAACCATTTCCTTGAGGGTAGTAATTAGCAGAGTACTTAAATTTAAAACCCCTCTTAAGAAATTTAGTCATATTATTTCCTAAAAAGTAAGATGCATTATCAAACATAAGTGCAGTTGGTAAGACAAATCTAGTAATAATGAATTGATCGATGAATTCAATGATAGCATCAGAATTGGATACCTTTAGTGGAATTTCTTTCACCCACTTAGTAAAATAGTTTATAGCTGTAAGGATATACTTATGTTTCTTTGAGGGATTAGGAACAATCTCACCTATGATATCCAATCCCCATTGTTCAAAATGTTGTTCAATGTTGACTGGTTGTAGAGGTAAGGCATGTTTCTATTGTCTCCTAACAACAGTTTGACATATTTTTCATTTCCTCACGTATTCATGGGTATCCTTGAACAAAGTTGGCCAATAGTACCCAACATGCAGGATCTTATGTGTAGTATTATCTCCTCCAAAATGTCCACCAGCTAGTCCATCATGGAGTTCCTGCAAAATCTTATGTACTTCAAACTTTTCAAGGCATCTTAATAATACAAAATCGTATTTTCTCCTGAATAACACATCACCAATGATTTCATATTGATTTTCTTTCAATCTTAAAGCCCTTTTCCTCTTATGATTGATTTCAGGGAGAGCATATCCATTTTTCAAATAGAAAATAAGGTCAGCATATTGGGACTCTATCGTTTAGGATTACCTCTTATATATGTACAGTGTTGCCTGAGTCCTCATCTGCTGGTAAGTTGGAAGCTCCTATAAGCAATCTACAAAAACCTTTTCCTTTGACAATTTTGGCTGGTCTAATGTCAATATCATATTCTTGTAGAGTTGTTAACCAATTTTTCCTTTTTTCTCCTACTTCCCTTTGCATAAGTAATTGTCTCACTGCTGAGAATGGGACTATTATTTTAGTATGGTTTTTGAAGAGAAAAGGCCTGAAGTGATTTACAGATTTGAAAATAGCAAAAGCGTGTTTCTCCACCTCTGAATAATTTAGTTCAGCACCCTGAAAATTAGAAATAAAGAAAGATATGGGTGCTTCAATTTTTTGATCATTAAGTTGTGGTAAAACAACAACATAAGATGTTTCAGAAGCGAATGTATACAAGATGAAATGATTAGAAAAAAGTGGAGTTGTTAAAGAGGGAGCATTCATAATGGATTGTTTGATTAAATCAAAAGCTTCTCTTTCATTATGTCCCCACTTAAAGATTGATTTTTTCTTAATCATGGTTTGTAATGGTAAAACAATTTGGGAAAAGTCACGGACAAATATTTTAACAAAATTTATCTAAGCTAGAAAAGACTGCATAGATTTTTTATTATGGGGTAAAGAAATTTCAGCAATTTCTTTTATTTTGTATGGATCAATACAAATGCCCTTTTTGGATATAATAAACCCTAGAAGCTTACCTTCATTTAGAGCAAAATAAGACTTCTTTGGATTAATGAAATTCCATATTTTTTGCAATGTTCAAAGATCTGCTTTAAGTCATGTAAATGGTTATTTCTCTTCTTGGAATAAATAGTTATATCATCCAAATAAATGACAACAATTTTGTTTATCAGACCTTTAAAGGCTATATCCATAGCTCTTTTGAAATTTTCCCCTACATTAATTAAAACAAAAGGCATTTTCTAGTAGGCATAGGTTCCCCATTTAGTCTTGAATGTAGTCTTTAATCTATCATCTGGATGAACCAGGATTTGGTTATATCCTTAAAATCCATCAAGAAAAGACATTAGTTCTGAACTAGCTACTGATTGCAGTGTTTTCTCCATAGTCGGTAATGGGAAATTGTCCTTATGACAATCTTTGCTGATATTTCTAAAGTCTATACAGATACAAATGTCACCATTCTTCTTCCTGACAGGTACTAAGTTTGAAACCCATTTTGAATGCCTAACAGGAAAGATAATCTTGGCTTTAAGGAGTTTATTCAGCTCAGACTTGATTTGACTTTCTAAATTGGGATGATTTTTTCTTAATTTCTGTTGTATAGGTTTATCATTAGATATCATGGGAATAGTGTGTTGTATGATGGAGGTATCATATGTTTTGGGATCATTATAGTTCCAAGCAAAAATACCTTTATACTTTTTTAACAAATGAATAAAGGTTGATATCTCATCAGGAGAGAAACCAAGTCCTAGATTGATGTTTTGAGCTTTGATATCAGTTCCAAGGTTTACTAGTTCAAACCTTAAGGTTGAACTTTGGAGTTTAGAATTAGTAACCTTCTTAAATTTGTCCTTAAGATCATAAAGATCCTCAAGTTTTACCACAGATTTAGGTATGGGATTCTCATTGGACTTCTATTTTAACTTACTATCATGATCACTCTCATCAATTATTTGATTGTCATATGACTCTTCAGATGTCAAAAAGCTTATGATATCCTCGTCATTGTTAAAGAATCGCCAAATGGTGACATTATCAGGAATAGATGGTCGAAAAATTAATTCTATGGAAAACCTATATGGATTGTAATCCTCTGATGGTATAAGCTTGGATGTTATATTATCCATAAGGTCAACACTTTCATTTTGAAGCATAGGGATAAGAGGGATGTTGAATGCCAAAAAATGTGAAGTAAGATTCGAACTAATGATTGGTAATGTTTTAAATGTCTAGAGAGACAACGAATGGTGTTTCTTACTCGCTTGATAAAAAATTCTGAATCTCCAAAAACATGAAGATATTTGATATCAAGGCCTACTGCTTTATACAAACCTTGAATCAGTGCCTCATATTCAACGATATTATTTACGCATTCAAATTCTAGCCTACATGCTAGCACAATTTTTTCTCCTTCTCGACTAATTAATATACAACCTACTCCTGCACCACCATTGGATTTAGATCTATCAAAATATAATGTCCAAAACAAAGTTTTAACTAATGGTTTATCTACAAGATTTATACATCTGGAAGAATCTGTTTGAGAAAAGTTCTCAATCTGAGAAGTAACAGAGTTATCTAGAAAATGTGACTTTTGTGCATTGAAATTTCCTAAAAATGACTCAACATAGTAGTTTCCAATGATATTGTTGTTAAAAGCTACTAGCTCGTTTTCATCTTCAAAATCAGTTATTGTGTGCTTCAAATGCTTTTCTCGTTCAATTCTGATTTGATTTGGATTTCCATTTTAAGGGAACCACATGTGAGACCAATATTGGAAAATAGTTGTGGATCTTTTCAAACCAGTCTCTCTAAGAATTAAACCATAGAACTTGAGAATATCAGCAACTAATATATCAATTACTTGACAAACTTTCAGATTAGAAGATAGTCTAACGGTCACTAAATTCATTTCTCCTAAGACCTCAACTTTTGTTCTATCAAGTTGCACAATGTGAACAATTGACTTTTGGAGTGAAACATTTAATTTAGTGTAGATTGTTCTTGGCATAATGTTTGAAGAGGCCCCTGAGTCTATTAAGCAGTTGTGCATATTTTTATTGAAGATTTCATAAGTCAAGAAGAAAGGGGGAGTATGTGAATTGGATTTGTCACTAATTAAACTAGCATCAGTAAGATCGACCTTATTTGATGAATCATTGGGAGGTTTACCCATTCTTCTGGTAGCTTGGGATATCACAGCAGTAGGAAGAGGAGAAGCAGGAATTGTGTTCAATTCTTTTAACAATAACTTATGTTGATGTTTAATCTTATTGAGCTCATGAAGAGAGATATTCACTCTAGTTTTCTTCATGTCCTCCA
>APFE031653708.1:103370-162537 GCA_000404065.3 Pinus taeda
ACTTTTCATTTCTGTTAGTGTTTGATTAATCTTCATTGTCATACACTAAAAATAATCATTGTAGATTGTACAAGTATAAGTAAAATCCCGGGTAATATATAAATAGGTTAGTGTTTGATTAGTCAAACACTAACTTGCTCAGTAGTGCAGCATTAGCCACTGACTGTGTGGCTTCACCAGATATCTCCTATATACTTCCCAGCCAAGTTTTGTTAGTTGTTTGATTGCCTCTTCTTGCTCTGAAAGTTTCTTTCCAGTGCATTTATAGGGCTCTGATATCGAGGAGACTCCCATGTGGGCATTCCTATATCAAACTAGCGCTGTGCAAATTATCATTGACGGTCTCAATGATATTATTTGCAACATCAGTCGCTCTTGAAACTACTCTCTCTGCCTGCTTTAGTTGAATATCCCAATTGGTAAAGAGGATGTCTTTATGAGATTCCTTTATCCTGGGAAAGTCTGTTGCTCTTCCCTCTAGAGTATCTTGCCATGTAATGTACCTTGAAATATTTTCGTCAATCTCATTAAATGTGATCCTCAGATTGGATGCTTGATTTATCTGTAAATCACTTTTCTTGCACATTGGATTAATGACTGACAACTTCTGACAGAATGTCGTTTGTTGATTAGATAATAAAGAATTGAGTTCTAATGCTTATTTTATAGAATCCTCAATCTTAGGATTATCTTTCAATTGATCCACAAAAAACTGCAACTGTTGTATTTGACTATCTTTGGCACTTGTTTCTGCTTGACACTGGAGTTTTAACTGGTCAAAGCTTTGTTGTAATTGTCTCATTTGTGCTTCCATTTGATGATCTACATTATGTTTCTCTTCGGCAAATTGTTTCTCTAGTTGTTGTATCCTTTCATCTTTCTCCCTTACAAGTTGTTTGACTTCCACTGCCTTATCAATAGTGGCATATGCATAAGCACCTGCAAACAGTGATAGTTTGGTCAGATTGTCCAAAGGATCCATGGGGGTATGCTTCCATAATACATCCATTGGTTCATTATCAGGAATTATCGCTGAAGATTGTTTTGTTCTCCTCCTTTTCCTTTGTCTTTTTACTATAGCCTGATGCTTCGAACTGTAAAAGACATCAAGAGGAGGAATTTCCTCCACTTTGAGAATAATTTCTATTGAAGGGAAGGTCGAGATGATTTCAATCTCTTCTATGGTGACAAATTTGTTAGTAGCCCTATTATTGAGCGAGCTTTGTCCAGTGTTTTTGGGTGTGTTGAATGTTGTTTCTATTTCAACACCTTTTCCCCCTTGTTGTCCACTTATCTGTTAATCAAACTGTTTCCATGCCTCATCTAGTTGATTCTTTAAGGGGGTTTCATCTGTATGCATTTTAGTGGAAACATATTCCACTTGTTTCTCTGTTGAGGCCTTTTTAGATTCCTTCTCAGTGTCCTTTTCGGGAATCTTCTCTGGGCTTTTTTGTGGGCTCTTCTGTGAGTTATGCTCTGAGTCATGTTATGAACTTTAGGCCAATTTCTACTCTGAGGTTTGTTCAGAACCTTGTTCTAATTTCTTCTTTGGATCATGCTCAGAATTGTGTTCTGAGCCTTTTTCTAAGCTTTGGATTGAGCTTTGTTCCTTTTGGGCATTTGGCTGAGAGATTTCTAACAGATCCAAGGGGACCTTTTGTAACCTTTTCTTTCTATACTGGTGGAATCAGGTTAACTCTTGTGGGTCGAATCTCAGAGTAGCCAAATGTTGTACTTGTGAAAACAGCTTGGCTGACTAAAACAAGACATCAAAATCATCCTCCTCATGGTTGAACTGTCTTATTTTCACTGAAGTAGTGAAATTTTGTGCGACCTTATTGGGGTCAAACTGTCTGCCATGAATGGTGGCAAGATTTAAACATGTAATGTGATCGATTTCAAGTGCAACATGCTTAAAATTGTGTCATAAACACTACATTGGAGGGGAAAGGAAGGCCAAAGAGACTTTTTAGATTCTTTAAGTGTCTTGGTCATCCCATCCCCTACAGTTTGGTAAGCAATTTCTATCACAAGTAGTTTATCTCTCACATATCATGGGAGAACATGGGGAGGTGCTATGCTTCCAAAGACTTGAACATAAGTAAACAATTCTTCCCCAAACCACCTACCTATTGGTAAAATATCAATATTGGCCTCATCAGATAACCTTGGGGCCCTCTTGTCAAAAACAACTTGGTGGATGGGTAGCATAATTCCTTGGCATATTTTGTAGAAATAGGTTTGGAAATGGGATTCCCATAGGATTTTGTGATATATGTGAATGGGGTTAGGATCTTGAATAGTCCATTTCCACCCCATAGTTGGGAAACTAGAAGTGAAACAGACTGCATCCATAATGTAGGCAGTCATAAAAAATGGTGGGACTGTTCTAGAGGTGACATATCGTTTTTGTCTATATTCCTAAATTTGTAAGGCAAGGTTGTTAGACAAGATAGTTCCCCAATCCATTATAAAATAATTTACTAATGCATCAATCAGGGGAACCCACTCAACAAAGAATTTGGTGGTATCAGCATACCCAAACAATCTACACATCATAGTTGCGATATAAGAGTAGGGAGCAACGAGAGGTGCTATAGGATACATACTCGATTTCTCATGTTTGTGCTTGTTTGAATTGGACCTCCATTTCCTAATTAGGTATGATGGTTCCTGATTCTCAGTTGCGAAATGCTTGAGGAAGTCTTTATCATACACCTTTTGTGGGTCTGGTATATGATATATGCTCTTCAAGTATTCTGTTGTGAAGGACCCAATAATTGTTTGCCTTGAAGTTTAGGATGCTCGGCGACAACGTTAACATTGTCTATTATCCATTTTACCATATCAGTGTATGAAAAAACTTAGGTCTAGCAACAATTTTGTGCAGGAAATAACTGGCAGCTTCAAAGTGAGAGGCTTCTGAAGAGGTGGTTGCATTTGTTGTTTGTTTACTCTGAATTATCCTTGGACCCTCGCTCTTCAGCAACTGGTACATAGTTTCCCATGAGGAAGTAGCTCTGTCGATAGTGCGTGTCATGTCTAAGAATAATGGAGGCATTTTTGTTACATCAGATGTAGAAGATTGTGTGGCTTCATTGGGTTTCTTTCCTTTCTTAGACTTAGTCATCTTGTTACACAATTTTCTCTTGGGCAAAACCTGTAAATTGAGAATACAACAAAATGAAGAGCAATAGGAGTTAAATGCGGAAGCATATAAACACATAAGGCTTTTGAAATGACGGAAACGAAAGTTTAAATGCGAATAAATCCAAACAGACCATCAAATCTTATTGGGCTTTGATATCATAAATACAATTAGAATCCTTTAATAATCGAAATCATGGATTCATGTGGTTATTTATTATTCATTAATATATCGCATCACAAAACCTCTTCAAACGGTAAATAAACTTATCTTCAAGTACCCCGCTGATATGATAGCAATATCACTATATCAGTTTATTAAGTGTGAGAGATGTGTGATTGCGATAATCGCATTATTGCAATATCGTAATCGGCAGTTTCGGAAGTAGCAGAGAATGGATATGGCTGAAAGCTTTTAGGCGATTGCAATTTTGAGAGAAATGGCGTTGCATTGTAATGGGCCCATGGGTTTATTATTAAGTGTGGCTTTCATTTTTCATCTTTAGCTTTATGATTTTCCTTAGGCACGTTCTTTAAGAAATAGCTTTATCGCAATTGGGGGAATTGGGAATGATACAAACGGGGATCATGTTGATACCCTTGTGATTTATCCAGACGCAATATTTTTAAAGAGTGTGTTTTATTGTTTTGTCAAGTTCGGTGGCTTATCACATTTCGCAATCGGGATGTTCCTCAGTCTTATCACATATCACTTTTGTTATAAGATTGTGATGTGGGGAATTTCCGTCAAGAAAGGAATATCATTAATACTTAAGCTTTCATAAAGGAATAGATACGTTTTGGTTCCTGGGGCCTATCTTTTATCGCAAACACAATTTTTCTAAAGAGTAAATAAAACTTTGTTTCTTTGGAACTTTGTGATATGCGATATTATAGGATTTTCTTTGAAAGTAAGCCTTATTCAAGTCATTTAAGCTTTTATGAGGATTTGTTTATTAAAAAATCAAATTTATTCTTAACAAAAACCCAAAACTAAACTATATTCCTATGTTTTTTAATTTTTTAAGGGTCCCTATTTATTTATACAATAATCTCCTAAGTTATTCATAAAAATAAATATGGGGTTGTTGCACAGCACAACAAAACCCCATCACACCATGGCTATTCCAAAATGGAAAATCTAGGCTAAAAACACAGTCACACCTAGAAAACCACATGTCATAACAACAATAACCACATGCAATACCATGCATGCCAAATCTAGCAAGGAAAACACACATGTTAATTGATACTTGCAAAGAATCCTCCTGTAGCTTCTTAATCCTTCTCTTCCTTGCTTGATCCTTCCTTCCTCTTGCCTTCTTTGGATTTCTTTATCCAATGCCAAAGTACTCCAAGAAAACTCTAAATGTTCAAGAGTGAGAGAGAGAGAGAGAGAGAGAGAGAACAATGAGAGAGCTTCAAAACTGAACTGACAAAAAGTACCAACAGATCCTCATAAGCCTTTTTATTAATAAGGCCTCTATTTTCTTCATTTTCCATTATTTTCCTTCACTTTCCTCCTCACTTACAACCTGTGACTTTTCACCTTCCTTTTCTCTTAATTTTCATTATTTTCATAAATAAATGTGCCAAAAATGCCATTTTTCCTTTCCAAAGCCTTAGTTGTTGCCTTTGCCAAACTTCTTAGCCATAACAAACCAAAAGAACACCCATTAGGATGTTTTACCCAACATTCAGCTTGGAAAAAGTGTCCCATCAATCGTGGTTATTATTTTTCCTTTATTAACTTTTATTACTTGGAATTTTCACCAGGGCTATTACAACTTAAATAAAGACTTGGTTGGACCCCTACTAGCCATGACAGGCATTTCGTCAAACATGTCACAAATATGCATTCTATAGGTCATAACAACATATCTAAGCATAGCGATCTCATACTTATCTGAGAATATCTTAGAAACATTGATGCCTTATCACATTAGCTGCATTATCATCTATTAGGTCATATATTCATTGTACATTCATTTACAATCAAAACATGATAAGAGCCATACATCATCATTGTCATAAAACATGCTCATAACTAGTATATAACCAACCAAAATAACAAGGATACATCAACCATAAATGCCTCGTACAAACCAGTACATTCTCATAAAATACCAAGGAGAAATAATTCTTATTAATGAATGATTAAGTGAATTAGGTTCAGGACTTCCACGTACCACCCAACCATAGATTAGCTTAACCAAATCTTTCTTTCATCCAATCACCCTCGTGCCATATTCCAAGCATGAATGTGGGACTTATAAAAAAATCAACCAGGGCTCCCCGAGGCTACACCACCTCACCCTCAACAATAGAACTAGGATTTACCACAATCCCCACCGAATCACTAGGCCATAAACAATAGGCATATAATATCGAGCTTTAATGCAATCCTCATCGGATCACTAGGCCAAAAACAAGTATAGATTCCACTAGATCTCTCCACCTACACCGTGAGATATTTTTTTGTCCCAACATCTCAACTTTACTGTGTATCCCACCATTATCAGTCAAGGGATTCCTAAGCCTACAAGGTCTCCACCCTCTAGGCTTTACTGTGTATTCCATCCTGGGATTCCTAGGCCCAATCAAGGGTACTCAACACTGAGCTTTATCGTGTATCCCGCCATTCACCAATCAAGGGATTCCTAGGATCAATCAAGGTGTTCACATTCAGGCTTTACCATGTATCCCATCTCGGGATTCCTAGGCCTTGTGAATAATCCTGGGACCACCCTACTCAGTTTTGAGTCCATTCAACAATCTAGCTCAACCACATACAAAAGGACCCACCACACTACGATTATCTGAAAATGGCAAGGCTAGGCTAAAAAACACTTTCACACCTGGCAAAACCCATGTCAATGACACCAAGAGAGCCAAGAACACACATGCATAACCATGCATGCTAAATCTAGCAAGGAAATCACATATGGAAATCGATACCTACAAATAATCCTTCTTTAGCTACTAGATCTTGCTCTTCCTTGCTTGATCTTTGCTTCCTCTTGCCTTCTTTGTTTTTATTAATCCAATGCTAAAGTGCTCCAAGAAAACTCCAAGTGTCCAAGAGTATGAGAGAGAGAGAATAGAGAGAAAGCTCCAAAACTGAACTGACAAAAGGTTATACTGACAAAAATGTATCAACTGATCCTTAGAAGCCTTTTTATTAATGAGGCCTCTATTTTCTTCAATTTTCCATTATTTTCCTTTATTTTCCTCCTCACATGCAACCTATATCCCTTCACCTTCCTTTTCTCCTAATTTTCTTTATTTTCATAAATAAAATGCCAAATAATGTCTCATGCCTTTCCAAAGCCTTTGCCATTGTCTTTGTCAATTTCCTTAGCTATAATAAACTAAATGAACACCCACACTAGGATATCTTGCTCAACATTCAACTTGGAATAAGTGTCTTATAACCCTGATTATTATTTTGTCTTTATTAACTTTTATTACATAGAATTTGCACCAAAATTGTTACAATTGCTAGTAATTACTTCTCATTTATATATTAAAAAAAAAATCTCACAAAACTTACATATATATATATATTATTTTAATTTTATTAATGGAAATTTGAAAATATATTTAATTATTTTTAAATATAATAGTTAACCTATTATTAAATATAAATGCTACACATCTCATACATATTAAGTTATACACTACACCTTTTAAGTGCACTCACTCATTATTTCAATCTAATTTCAAAGATTAAAGTTTAAACCTCAAACCTCAATATAAGCATGGAGTGTCCTAAATTGAATATGAAGAGCCCTTAATTGAATATGAAAGGTTGTTAATTTTTCTTTTTTAAATGTGGAAAAACCTATCAAACTCAGATGTCAAACCAACAGTGAGGACAACCATCTCGAGCTGCTATCCGCGAATGTCGGTTGACGCATCATTGTTATCAAGGAAAACCACGCCACCTGGACTAACTCGTTGGTGGTCTGTAAGGGAGCAGGCTTTCACTCCTGCCAGATGTCTTTGGGTCTTGGGTCATTAACCTGTTTCCTTACGTCCGAGGAAGACGAGCTCTTAGCCAAGCAGAAGCAGTTTTAGGGCATACTCCAGGCCCGAAAGTTCGTTAACTTAGGCATAATTACTATTGTATTTTCGTTTTAATAACATAATTTTCATTCCAATCTAATTTCAAATATCAAACCCCAATATGAGTATGGAGGGTCCTTAACTTAAAGACGAATGCTATTGTGTATATTTTTGTATTAATAATATAATTTTCATTATTAAGTGGATTTAACTTATTAATTGTTTGGTATTCTTAATTTGTTTTTAAAAGAAGTGTTTTCCCACTCATCATAGAAAAGATGTAAATTTATGCTATGTTATGTTATATGGTGTTATGTAAACATTTTGACTTAATCAAATCACATAATAATAATAATAATAATATAAATATAATTACAATAAAAAAATTAATAATTGTAATCATTAATTAAAACATTTTGACTAAGTCAAATTGCATAAAATAATAATTATAATTATCGAGTATTAATAATTAAATCAGCGTATCTTCATTTTAATTATGGATCTACCAAGTGTTGAGAGGGATCAAACCTCTTGAGGTGCAAACATTTTTTAGATTAAAAATAAGATCCCTCTAAACACTTAGTAAATCTGAAATTGAGATGGATCTAAATTGATTTAAGTTATATTGAAATGCCTTATAATTTGGTTGAAATTATTGATTTTAAGTGCACAAATTGATTGTTTATAACACTTAAAACTATAATGTGATGATAACAATTTTAATGTTTTTTAAAGCAACTTGGTTTGTAAAATTTTAAATCATATATATATATATATATGTATGTATGTATGTATGAAAAATATAAAATAATTATTTCACCTTAAAATATAAATTTACAAAACAATTTTAAATTAAATTTGATTATTTTGTGTTAATATTTAACTATGTTAATCACATATATTTATAAATGTGTTGAGGTTTTTCGTTACACCAAAATCCACATGCATTAATAAATTTCCAAACCATTATTATTAGTTGAGTGGGAAATTAATCCCAAGTAACTTCTAAACCATTATTATTAGTTGAGTGGGCAATTAATCTCCAGTTCACAGGGTGGATCCTAGTGTAGTTGTTAGGCCGCGTGATCGTTCCCAAAGAGACGAGTGTGAAAATTACTCTGACACCCCCCTCAAACACAAATCGAGGAATCAAACCTAGGCCAAGGACGTGATACCATGTTGAGGTTTTCATTACACCAAAACCCATAAGCATTAGTAAATTTCCAAACCATTATCACGACCTTGAGTGCCCAATTAATCCCAAGTTCCCAGGGTGGATCCCAGTGTGGTAGGTAGTTCATATGACTAGTTTTGAATGAAACCAATGTGAAAATTACTCCAACAATATGCATATTTAATGTAATGTTACAAGTATAAATTTATATATATATATATATATATTCCTTGAGAAATAGCTTAGTTGGTCGAGTCTTTGTTGTTAAAGCACCTCTACTATTGAGAGGTCACAGGTTCAATTCTTTTGACACTCTCAAGGCTAGGCTTCATGATTGAGCCGACAAGAAGTGATCCTTTCTAGTAGATATGCCTAGTAAAATTATTTCGTGGATGTAGCAGTCATCGATCTCCGGGGACTGTGAACTACATAGTTTTAGTTAAAAAATT
This sequence comes from Pinus taeda, assembly GCA_000404065.3. Classification (NCBI taxonomy): domain Eukaryota; kingdom Viridiplantae; phylum Streptophyta; class Pinopsida; order Pinales; family Pinaceae; genus Pinus; species Pinus taeda. The sequence continues at coordinate 112,209 of APFE031653708.1, forward strand.
ATATTATTAGTATGAATTCATGTTAACCTTATATTTATTAAACATGGAAAATGATCCAATCTCTGGGAGGCATAATTTTTTTTCAAGTTTTGCACTTTATTGTAACATTTAGTTTGATGAATATCATGAATGAGAGTGTCTTCGAAAGGGTTTGTATTCTCCAATAAAAAATAGAATTTACATATTACATATGAATAGTCATATTCTTCATTTTGAGCAACACACTAATAAAATGTTTTAACAATAAGATTTTTTTTTTTTTTTTTTTTTTTTTTTTATAGATAATATATACATAGTTAACATTGAAATATTTCACTCAACATTACTATTGAACTATTTTATTAATGAGACTCACATTATTGATGTTTAATGTTTTTTTTTTAATTAGTGTGTTTTTTTAAATACATATTTTCCTTGTTACATGTCTCCCTTACAATGAAAAGTGAACATACAAGAAATTTTTCATTTCAATTTCTTTATTATGATATAAAATTATGTTGTTAATATGGATATTGAAATACGCATGGGATGTAGAATATACAATGATGTGGTGTAATGTTAAGGCACTTTGTGGGAAAAAAACCAACCATGTTAAGGACTGGTGTGGCCTAGGCCGGTTTTATCCCTGGGTCATTTTGATGGTTTAGATGCCCCTGTGTCACGATTTCTCAAGCTAAAGGTTGAATGTGTAGTCATCTCAAGACTCACACAATGTAGTAAACAAAAAAACATATGGACATTGAAATATTTTATTTGGAAGTTGTCCACTGAGGGAGTAAATTTGCCTAGAGAGCTAAAACCTGCTAGAATCCGACCATTTTTTTCCTAAAAAATATGATGGTAGGAGTACTTGAATCTTGTTTTTGATGGTGGAAATGGATTCAGCACCATCAAAAACCCTAGGGGCACCCAAAATCTTGAAGCTTGACAACTGTATCTGGGATTTCAAAAAAAAAATCGTCGGATTCTACCAAAATCCTACTGGAAATTCCATTGTTTTTTAAGCAAATTTACAACATCTTTACACTACGCATTTGAAACAAATAATGCCACATTTCCATTGAGCATAGAAAAAACTACACATCTCATTCATATTAGATTGCAATATAAATCTTATTTTTCGATATCATGTGTCTACTCCATATTTAAGAAATTAGACATTTAAAAATAATAATTATAAGATAAGCTAATTAGATTTTATTTTTTTTTTTTTAATTATTCCTATTTTTAATTTATTAATATAAATATTATTTAATTATTTTTAAATATATTATTACAAATCAATATCTCTTCCTACTAATTGCAAAATATTTTTTGATTAAAAAAAAAAAAACCAATTCCTCTCAAAATTCTCACACAAAAATTTAACACACAAAGAAATCGTTGAGTACCACGAGGAGCGACCACTTAAGTGGAAGCCACGCATTCTCACACCCACCCCACTTGGGCACAACATTAAAGGAAAATGAAATACTAAAATACATTATATAGATTTAATGGGGTGAATTAAATATCATTTCAATATTATTATATATCCATTTGTTTTAAGGTTATCGAAACTGTTATAATTATATAACAACAATTATTGTTATGGATCACTCTAATACTTCCATACACACCTACACATTTGTTATGAAAACTTAAAAAACAATTATTATAACAATCATATGAATAGGCTTGGTCCATGTTACAAGGTGATGTGTTATTAAAATAATGTTATTATAAAATTATTTAATTTTAATATATTTATATTGAAAATTTGCAATGCAATTTGTTTTTTATTTTATCTTTTATTTAATTAATATGAAGTTGAAATAATTTTACAATAATATAAAATCTCTTTTATTCTTAAATTTATTAAAGAATCAATTTTTAAAGAAGCAAATTTTTGGAATGTAATTTTTTTTAATGGTTGTAAATTAATATCTTTTACATTTTTGTAAGTTATTAGGTTTATGTTTTTGAATAGAGTAATTATCTTGTACTTTAAGAATTTTATAGTATATATTAAGGGTTGGTTTAATATTAACCATTTTTTTTGGAGGTTAATTTTTTTCTGTTACCTAATGCTTTTTTTTTTTTATCAAATAATATTATTTCGGGTGGTTTTGCGGAATGGATGTTATCTTCCCCACTTGGATTCAAATCGATGCTAATGACATGATGAGCAGTGTTCCACAGGGACTCCCCCCCCCCCTTAGGGGTCTAGTTTCCTCGCTCCCCCACGCTCCGGGACTTAGGCACGAGTAGGGGACGTTTCCCCATGCCCCCAAAAATGAGGAAACTCAGGGGGACGTGCCAGGGAGTCGCTTCCCTTACTTGAGGGGGCATTTCTGAAAAGGGGACGTGAGGGGACGTGGGGGGATGAGAGGGCGGCGTGGGGGAACATGGCACACGTTTATGCAAAAAAAGACGATTTTAATTAACTTAACCCTAAAACTAATCTTTAATTAACAGTTAAACTAAGCGTAGGGTTTTGGAATTTAGTTGTTTCATGTTATAAAAATGGCAGGGTGAACACATAACAACACACACAACCTTCGTGCGTTGTGTGTGTTGTTATTACTAGATTTGATCACTCCCATGCATGGAACCTCGATGGCATCTGTTGGAATATTATAGATTGCAGAATGGACCCTTGATATGGCTATCACATTGGTAATGTGATTTGGTTATTTGCAGGAATTCTGGAGTGCACATATTAGACAGAATTGAAGACAGATCTTGAGGATTTCTATCACTATGAACCGTCGGCCCTCTGATTAGACAAATTATGAGTTTGATCCAAACAAATTCATTTATCTGTGGTTGCTGCTCAATATTACCCTACACATTATGTGAGGAGATCATCCCTGAAGTGGTTACTCATCAATGCTTCTCTGCTTCTCTCAAAGCTCGGCTCTTCAAGATTCACTATGGATGATCAACATCAGAGGCTCCCTCTTGTGAAGAATTCAGTTTGTGACGATAAGAAATATTAGAAGGCAAAGAAGTTCAGCATCAAATTAACTTAACTTTTGTGTGGCAGTGCTTGCTTTCTAAAAGACACACCGATCATGTTGAAGTATTTTTTATTTCTCTAAGTAACCCTAACTGGTGTCTTACAAGTATTTGTGTAATCAAGTTACAGTAATCCTTGAGGTCATTGTAATTTGAATTTAAACAAGAGTTTCAAAGCAAAGGAGCAGAAGCTGTAATACATATAGCCAAATTGTCAGATATGGAAGCTACAGGTTTAGATTGCAGATTTTTGGAGTTATGATAGAAGTATGAGTAATTTTCTAGACACAAATGTGCATCAGTGGACAGAGATGTTAGCATCTTGTTATGCCATCAGGAGTCTGCATGACAGTCACTCTTCAATAAGGATACAATTGACAATAGAATTCACACGAGCATAACACAACATTGTTGTTTTGTATATCCTTGTAATTGATACTATGTATAGATGGGCAAAACTCACCAATGATTATAGCAGTTTGGCCTAGAACTGAACAGAGCTGCCTTGATAACATATTGTTGAAGTTGCAGAGGACATAAGTGTTAAGATTCTGAGATTAAGATCTTTTATTGATAACATGCAGGAAGAATAGATGTACAGTGATCTTCTACAACGACATTGTTGAGGTTTGTTGTGTATTATCAGAATGCTGAAGATGGTGGTATTGATGTCTTTGTATTTTGTTATAATGTATGATCATTGATGTATGATTATAATTAGAATTTTAAATTTATTATTTTATATGATATTAGAAATTTAGATAATGATATTCATATCAATGATCATGCTTTACAACTTTTCAATTCAAACCAAATTGTCATAGTGGACTCAATTAATAAATTATATTTTATATTTATAAGTTTTTAAGACCCTGATGCTCCCCCACGTTTCCTAAAAAATGGTGGGGAGCTTTTGCATAGGCCGCTCCCGCGCCCCCTCGCTCCCTCGACCCCTCGTCCTGAAACCTTGGTGGAACATTGATGATGAGCTTTAATGCCATGATAAATATTGTTGTAATGGTCATATTGGCTTCTAACCTTCTAAACTCTTAAGTGAATATACATATAAGCTAGCCTAATACCAACAACCTTACTCTAACCCTCGAAATAAGAGAAACACTAATTTCCTTTATATAAATGTTATTAAATCATATATATAATTAATATTAATTTTTAAATTTTAATTAATTATTTAAATATAATTAAAGTAAATTCATAAACGTTTTGAGTTTGGTATTTTTTCTTTTTTATTTACTATGTTTTAACAAATAGATTAATATTATAATAATATTTTGGAATTGAAATTTAATAGAAAATATAGGAAAAAAAACACAAATTTAAGATACTAAAAAGAAGTTACCATTTATTCCATTCTTTTTTTAATGTACAACCAATAAGACTATATTCTACTCGGATTTTTCAAATAATAGATTGGATGGCCTAGATATGCAAAAATCAAAGGTCATTAGCACCAAAACAAAACAAGATAGGTTGCGGGGCAGCTAGTCCCTGCCCTGTGAATAGTTGGTTAAGCCAAAGCGCGCAGCGTATCTCGCCCCTATCTCGACCAAAGACACCGCGGCACCCTGCAAAATTGTTTCGAGTTATTCCACGAGATTTTCATGTCAATTCCACAGCACGCCAGTGACCTGGAGACATTGCTGAGCGTGGCCATCATGAACCAGTACAGAGTTAGATACTATCGATTAAGCTGTTATGCTCCACGAATTGCATGGCAGGTTCTCAGATTTGAATTACGTTTAGGTTGAGACTTGAGGTTCGCCAGGGCAAGATCAAAATTAGCGCCCTGGCCACCCCAAATTTGTTTTCTTATGTCATGTAAATTTGCTCCGAACTGCAAACCTCCCAAGCAATTGTGAAAACGCGAGTGCCAGTAAAGCACGGAATTAAGCTTGGGTTTAGTCCCCAAGCTTCACCAGCTCAAAATCATAGTTAGCACTCTAGCCGTGCCCGATGTCATGTAAATTGTTCCATGGTCAAGTAGAAAGCCTTGAGAGCCCAAAAAAAGGCAAGGTAGCAAAGCCTTGTATAAACTCTGATTTTATACTATGTTGGTTTACATATATAACTGTGACCTGTATAATTTAAAATACTATCCATTAAAATAATTATTATCAAATGGACGTAGTTACCATTGCTTTTCTGAAATAAGTGAAAACAGAGAAAAATAAAAGACGATGATAAATGTTTGAATGCCAACCAGATTATGGGTGTGCTGAAGGAGATAGGGGCTGTGTTCTCTGGCAAGTCTGTTGGTGTATTCTTTCTGTGCTCCACTATGCCCTGGAACCTTCTCCGCCATAGCCAGAACTGTCCGAGTGCAGATTCCGTGGAAATTGCCTCTAACTTTCGGTAAAAATTGGCCCGGGTACTGCAAATTTAGTGCGCAGGGGGCAGATGGGGATAGCAACCTGTAATTTTCCTGAGGAAAATCATTATTAAAAATGTGGTTTTACAACAAGTTAAAACAATTAACAAGTGGGACAAAATATGAGTAACACGTTATCATCATCATTCCTCGCTATTAAATATGTGGTTATACAAGGAATCTACACGAGAGCTCCTAAGAGTGTTATCATCCTGAAATCCTTATGGATCAGTCATTAAGAGTGGCTAGGTGCTCTGGTTGTTCTGACAGACATTTTTTCCTCAGTCTACTCCACATGTCCATGAAATAGAATTACTGGGTTTGCTATACTGATGTCATTATTGAAAGAGAATGGGCATTAGCACGTGTAGCTGTTCATTATTTTTAATAATTCTTGCTTTTACAGTTGAGCATGCCTATATTTGTAAATAGTACTGTGCAACTTGAGCGTTGGTATTTGTTAAGATATTGATGTGATTCCAAGAAATGAAGTTTGGTTTGCTGAGATTACAACTATTTGGAGAGTGTCAAACTCTTGATAACGAAGGCATTGAGATGGGTGCCTAGTTACTTTCTACCGAGGCTTAGGGATGGGGATCGTTGGCCAAAATTTGAGATTGTTACAAAGGCATTTCGAAATTTCAGAGGTGACACTACATATCGCATATACACGCATACGGTGATAAATATATTGAACAAATAATTATGAGTGATAGGCAAACACATGCAACATCATTTTAACTAGACATCAAATTTGAAAAACGAAAGTCATGAGCCTTCTCGTAGAAACTAAAAAGAAAAAGATACACCCACACATATAAAAGTGATAGACAAACACATGCAACATAATTTCAACTAGACGACAAATTTGAAAAACGAAAGTCATGAACCTTCACGTAGAAACTAAAAAGAAAAACATACCCCCCACACATATAAAACAATAACGACTTTCGTTTGTATTAAAAGCACAATTGTAATTGAATTGGTAAAATAATAAAAAAATGACAACTAATCTTAGTTCAATGGAGACAGTTCTCTCAAGAGTATGTATATATATATAAAAACAATAACGGGTATAACAAACAACCGTTGATCTAGAATGTTCTAAGTCGTCGATTTGTTTGTTAGGTTGCAAATAACCTTAGCAAGTGGACCATAGTTCAAGAGCGAAAACATACATTTTTTCTCCCTTAGCACGTGCATTTCATGCAAGCCATGTGTATAGCAATGCAGCCCCACTGAGAATCTATTGAGGTGTAGGTATCCATTGCTAGCCTTCTGAAAATCTTGTTCTGTTTCCAAATCATCTGGATAGCTGCACTGTACTCCCCTTGTCTACGTTCAGACTTCTCAGATAAGATGTTAGGAGGCCATGTATGCACAGAGACCATTACGTTTTCTACTTGATCTGACCCTAACTTCTTCTCTGCACTCTGTTCTTCTCAGGGGAGCTGAGACTTAGCAGCAGTGACAGTCTCTCAAAGGCGTTCCTGCAGCTGTTGGATACAAATACGACTCTGATCATTAGTATGAACATCTCCGGCAGCATGACAAGGCACTTGATGATTGAAAGAATTCAACATTAATGATCAGAATGATAAAGAAGGCACTTGGCAATGATTATCAGAGTCATGAGAAGCACAATAAGGATTTTCCAAATCCATTCCTAATATTAACGCCATTTCGTCATCAATTACCATTGCAATTTCTTCTGGACCTAACCTAAACTTTTCTTTCCACTCCGTTCTTATTTTGGGGGAGCTGATACTGAGCAGCAATGGCAGTTCATCTCTCAGGGGCTGGGAGTCGCAGTACCCTTTAGGAGTTGCTGTAACTGATGGGAAAAAACACGATTCTGCCAAACAGTCTGGCATTTCAGGTGCAAAATCAAAGCGAGTAGTTCCACCAGATGCAGCAAGTTCCAGAAGCAGGAGCAAGGCCACCACCTGGGACAGAAAATTGGAAGTATTCTGATAATTCTGTATTCAAGATTACTTATTTTGGTGAAATTGCTTACAGAAAACAGTTTCGAAAATGCTGAGTCTAGATTTTGAAATTTGAATGAGATTTTATGATTAAGAATGAATAATCAAAATTTAAATATGTCAATCTTCAATATGTATGTAGATTTTGAAAATTGTAGAAGATTTTATTATTCAGAAATGGATCATCGAAAGTTTAACTGCATGCATTACACGTGTAGGCTGGAGCATAATGACCCACGCCATTTCCCCCTGCACACGACACTACCTCCTGCCTCCACGTTTTCATTTGCATGTAAGTTGTTATATTATTCTGTGTGTTCCTCTTGTAAAGATTGGGTAACATCAGATTTCCCTATGGTATATCTGTTTGTATTGAATTTGTAATTTGAATGTTCAGTGGGGTTGATAAAATCCATTGGATTGCTTGCTTCCTATGAACAAAAAGCCAAGGTCTGGATGCTGCAGCTCCTATCTGTGGCTTGCTTGTCTCTGGCTGCTAAAATGGAGGAAACCCAAGTTCCTTTACTCCTGGACTTGCAGGCTGAAGCGCACGACTTCCTCTTCGAGCCGCGTACTATCCAAAGAATGGAGCTTCTGGTTCTGAGCACTCTGGAATGGCGGATGCTCTCTGTTACACCGTTTTCGTTCGTTGATTACTTCTTGCAGGGTGGAGGGGGCAGGAAGCCACCGCCGAGAGCTATGGTGGCGTGAGCCAATGAGCTCATATTCAACACACACATAGGTATCATAACATTTCTAAAATAACAGATAACAATTGTAATACATAGATGGTTCATAATTTGACACTTTGCTAATTTGGAAGCTAGTTTGATGGTAACATTTCCCTTGTATACCATCCTTTCTCGCTCTGATAGTGACATTGCCATTATTAAGAGCTTTGACACTTTGGTAATCTGGATGCTAGTTTTTTAGTTTTAGCACATTGGCATTGGAATTGTCATCGCCATTGCCATTAACAACTTTGATGCTTTTGCCATTTTGAAATCTGGATTTGACTTGCGATATAGCATTTTTCCTTGCACTTGTATTAACATTGCCAATCACCAATTACATGGCTAAACCTTAACAGCATTGATGCATTTTTCAATCCAAACCCTGGCTTTAGGGTATAAGTTATGGCAGTAGAAGAGAAGCCGCCTCGAGCTGTTTCTGGTTCGTCTTCTAATTCCAATTCAGCAAGAAGTCTGTTTGAAGCTGAATCCCTCCGAACTAGATATTTACAGATAAAAAAATACCCACTCACATTAAATCTTCCCCTAAATAGATCTGGACACAACTAAAAAATCTTTGTCACATAAATATGTTAAAATGAGATTACTGTTACTCACATTAATGCTTCTTCCCTATATACCAAACTGGCTAAAGATCAAGAAGTCGACGCCCTATCAAGCAAGCGACTTTAAACAAGCACAACACTTTATTTTGTTTCTGCAAAATGGAAAGCTAAATATAAGAATTTGGGTACAGTATCCAGCATAGATATTATTAAGGTTACATCAATCCTGCTCAGCGATATGATGCAAAAAAATATTGCATAATGCTAATTCGCTATGAACAAGATAATACCTTTCAACGTTGCATTTATGCAGGAGTTGAAGATCAGGATGTAGACATGGCTGCAGGAGTTTTCATCGACAGGTTTCACAAGGACTTACAATTGCAGAGAACTTTGTCTGAAGCTCGATATTATGACTACCTGGAAAGGTCTACATGAATAATTTACAGTCGGTTCCACCAGATTCCTACCGCGGGTAATTACTTGAAGCAATACATAAATCAATTAGACCATCAACATTTGATTATTGATCTAGAAATAGTTCACATAGTTCACATATACATGAAACATATACAGATTTATGTGCTAATTCTCGAACCTTCCTTTCTCGACTGTGGCAGCTAGAAGTTCTTTGGCTTTCGCCTTCTCCAGAACATTCTAGGTTGGGTTCAATGCTGCTGCTGCTTCGTCCTACCACTGGTGATCAACCTGCCTCATGACCCCCTGCAAACAACTCATTTTAAGGCAGGCAAGTAAAGTCGGTTGCTCATTTTAAGGCAAGCAAGTAAAGTCGGTTGCTTTCATGCAAATTACAATTTTGACACGGCACGGCAAGGATTGTTTGACACGACAGCGCAATTTCGACATGGCAAGGATTGTTTGACATGGCAGGGCAATTTCGACACGGCAAGGATTGTTTGACATGGCAGGGCAGCAGCCATGGTTTGACATAGCACAGATGATACGCCATAAGTATTGTTAACATTAAATGTTAGGAGATTAATGCTAAGGCAAACATAGCATTAGTTCATGAAACTGTCAACAAGTTCTAATCACTTGTAATTCTCCCAATTTTTCCCTAAATTTTCAGCCCGTATACCTTGTTTTGAGGCCAAATCAGATGAAAACTTCATTCATTGGTTAAAAGAATAAGAAAATATAAAATATCGTATTGGTTCTTGTGTCATTTCAGCAAACTTTGTTTTAAGTTATAAGAGGTTTGTTGATTATAGTGTCAAAATAATGTTATCTTCACAAATCGATTACTATAGTCCCTGCCAGCCTGGAAGGGGCAGGGACTAATAAGCAAAGGTAAGTGTTTATATATAATAACAATAGTTTTCTAGTGGGACTGATCAACCCCTTAGCGGGTGGGTTATCAACTTCTCCGTTCTAACCTTCCATTTCCATTTGGACCTTATCATTCTTGTCCATCGTCTAAGGCTTTTTCATTTTCAATCTTTTTAATTTGTATATTGATTTTATTATTATTTTAATATAAATTTATTTAATTTTTTAATTTAATATAATAATATTTATTTTTTTCTTTTTATTTAAATTATAATTTATTTTTTCTCAATTAGTCTACTCCTATTATTTATAGCGTGGCAGCGGCCTCGAAGATTCTTGCCATGAAGTTTGCATTTTGCAGAATAATTCTTGTCATCCTGATAGTGAAAGACTTACAACAGAGTTTTTAGTTTCCAGGAACATTGACCATTCCAAAAAAACTCCAAAACTGACCATGCAGTGATCCATTACTAAGTTAAACACTGTTATCTCATAAACAAAATCTAACATAAACAGAACAATAACAGACTCCAACATGAGGAGTGGACAGAGACCTGAAACAAGCATGAACACAGTAAATTGAAAGGGAGGTGAACTCCTTCTTCAGTTGCAGTACAAAAACGGAGGCACGGGCGGGTTCATTCGTCAGATGAGGTAGACGGTTGTTCCTCAATGATCCTGCACCCAAATTGATCTAAGTCATTTGAGTCTGACGGATGGACTGCTGAGCCTGAAGGCTCTCCTCTTGCCGGTGCGCTTGTACCTGCATTGGCTTCAGAATTCACAGCGGACAGGTCTCCTATGACTTGGCGCTGGTTGACAATTGGATTTGCCATCCTCTGATATGCAGGAACCCCAAGTTGAGCCGCTCCCGAACCCCTGGCATTCTCACACTTTTCAATCGTTACCAAAACTATGAAGGAGGAGTTTGCTAGGGAACACAGAATGCGGAAATGGGCAGTGGGATGTGCATTATGCTCATAGGCTTCGATCCTAGCTAGCGCTCTTCCCCTGCCCCTGCCACTTCTGGTGGCAGGATAATTGGAGCGACCGAACTCTAGCGCATCAGAGGAAGGGTCCGAGGTGGTGGAGGAGTGCTGATGGGTGGCACGACCGTGGGAGCTGCCTCGCTTACTCACCATTCTGAGTCTTTCTCGCGGCATAGTGATACACCGAGAAGTGATGCAGAGGGGCGAATGCACAGAGGGGCAAATACATAGAGGGGCGAATGCACAGAGGGGCGAATACTCAGAGGGGCGAATGCACAGAGGGAGATGACAGGAAAACGAATGCTCAGAGAGAGGCGGAGACGGAGCCCAGACGAAGCTGTGAGCCCCTGGAGCCGGAGCCGAGCGGAAGACGAGGATGGAGAAGGCTCTTGAAACCCAGCCGAGACAAACTAACAGAGACAAGCTAACAGAGAGGCTTAGAGAGTCGCCCATAGCATTGACCTTTATGGAGTTGAAGGCCTGCGGTAGAACCGCGAGACTGACGAACAGCCTAAGAGCCATCGCGCAATTAACCAGGCACCTGAAGGACAACGTTAATGCTTCCATTAATAGAGGTGTTTGAGACCAGCTTGATGTTCCATAACCATAATAGATGGTGCAAGTGGGTTGCCACCTGCCCAGTCGACGCGCCTCCATCGTACCCTTTAGCATGTCAATCACCCGCAGCCGGGAAAAATTATAATCTTGTAAACCTTTAAAAATATATTTTAATATTTTCGCTCATTTTTTAAAATTAAAATTTTAATTCTATTTTAATTAATAAAGTTAGTGACATCAAACATAACCTTATCTTGTGTTAATTACGATATTTATGTGTTATGTAACGATCTTCATATAAGCAAATATAAGTCTAGATCCATATTAATTCTAGATATACCAAGTATCGAGAGAGATCATTTTTTTTTTCATTCTAAAAGAGGTTTGCATCTTAAGAAGTTTGATCCCTTTTGGTGGTTGGTAGATTCAAAGTTAAGATGGATCTAAGATGGTTTAATTATTGATTTTATTATTCTTATTTTATTTTCACCTAGGCAAAATGTTAAACTAAACATTACAACATCTTTACCATACTTGGCTAAAGATTTATTTATTTATTTTTGGATCAAGTCAAAATGTTAAAAATTAGGGAGAATGAGGAAACAATCTGCTAGGGTTTCCACCTGCAAACTCTGAATCACCTTTTTTGTAACCTCTGTACACGGCAGAACAGACGACTCCTCTGTGCATTTTGATGGCCGGGATGGGCACACATGTGGGGAGGGGAGATATCCCCTCCTACATAAGTATTGGGGTAGGATAGCCAAGCTCACAAGGAGCATCTGCAACAGCTAGCGGAGCAGGTAAGGGAGCTAAAGGAATGCTATTGTTGGGAGCATATTAGCAGAACCAAATCCGGGGACAATGCATGCCAAGAGTAGTCAAGAAACCCAGATTTGTAATTCCTAACAATAAATTGGAGACGTATCAGAAGTTTATTAAAGATCATGCCCTGATTTGTAAGTTCATTGGTATCTGGCCATTTGAATGAGATCTGGTAAAATGGATACAGTTAAAATGACAACCAAAAGGATATATAGATCCGAAGTTGGGTGCTCGAGGGTTCTTCATAGTGATCTTCACTAGCCCTGAAGATAAGGAAAGGATCTTCGAGAACATGCCCTATTTCTACTACAATCTGGGACTCTTCATGCAACATTGGGAGGAATGCTACAATCTAGATTAGGAGAAATTCATTGTTGCTCTAGTATGGGTATGATTATTTGGACTCCTAGTGGATTTTTGGGACTGGAGATATTGGAAGGTATTGGAAATTCTATTAGGAGTTTTGTTAAAATGGCAGAATCAACAAGGAGATGAAGGTATACCTCCTACGCACGAATCTATGTGTACATGAACATTACTGAATCTCTCCCAAAATTCATAGAGCTAGAATATCAAGATAAGGTATGGCAACAACCACTAGCTTATGAACACATCCCTTTCGAATGCAGATGATGCCATGAATATGGGTGCCTTTACAAGGAATTCCCTCTAAATCAAGTAGAGGCGAGGGACGTTCCCAAAACCAAAGTTCCAGTAAAAGATCAGGAGGACACTGAAGGTTTTTAGGAAGTCCAAAGAAGGAAAAGGAATGTGAAATCCCCCTCAACCTCGACACACCCGCAATAGAAGAAAGGGTTGAACCGAAGAAATCGCTTTGAAACCATGGTAGAGGAGGAGGACAATCTCAATGAATCTAGTGGCCCGACCAGCTAGGAAAACGCTAAGACTTAGCCCAAGGGTGGACAAAAACCTAAGCAAAATGTTGAAGAGGAACCTGAGGAGAAAGAAGCCCAGGTAACGCAAGTGGAACAAGCTAATATGGAAATAGATGGCTCTAAAGAAGAGCTAAACAGAGAGGAACAAGTTATGAGAATATTGTTGAACAAATGGAGGAACCTAGATGAACAATTTATCCCTGAAGAGGAAAAGAAACTATATCATGAAAGCTTTTAGTGATTCCAAGCCAAGCAGGTACCCATAGCAATAGATTAGCCAGATCATTTGGGATCTCAACAAGGACAAGAATGAAATCAACTACAGCAGGGAAAGGAGGCAAGAAAAGAGGGTGTAAGAACCTACAAGAATCCATATAGATGGCAGGCAATTTGCTAGTTACTTCAGGCTGGGTGGTATTGTTGTCTACATTTTCCACCATCTTAATCAACCTTCTCAGTGATAATTACATCTTGGAATGTATGAGGCCTCAACAGTAGAGGCAAGCAACAATATTTGAAAGATCGAATCAGAAAAGATGATCCGAGTATCATGATTATTCAGGAAATGAAAATATCAGAACATAGGTTGAAAGAGATTGTAAGGAGCCAGAAACTTCAATATGAAGTGATGGCCCAAGATTCCAATGGTAGTGTGGGTGGGTTAGCTATCCTTTGGAATCCGGCGAAGGTGATATTTGAAGATTGGGTCAGCCTTCCCAGGATTTTATCAGGTAAATTCTGCCATATTGGGACCATAGATTGGGTTCTTCTGGCTGGGGTATATGTGCATCACATTCCAGGATAAAAAGGGGTTTTCCTTCAAAACTTAGGAAAAATAAAAAGGTTATATGACGAGGAACTCTAGATTCTTGGGGGAGATTTCAATGTAATCGCGTCACTAGATGAAAAAATGGATGGTTTCGTCGAATGGATGTAGATATGGAAGCATTCTGAGACACAATTGAGGAACTGCACCTAGTGGATATGCTAACAATCAATGGAGTATTCACCTGGAATAGAAAAAGGCGGGGATCTCATCATGTAGCATCGCGCCTGGACCGATTTCTTGTTTCAGAACAAGTAATAAGCAAAGATATTTGTCTAGAGTCATCCATTCTTTCGGGCATGGGATCAGATCATTAGTCGATCAGGATGGAGATTGATCTAAAAATGGGCCCCAAAAACCAACCTTTCTGCTTTGAATCCTTTTGGTTATGAGATCCTTTATTTATGTAGAAAGTTGAAGGCTGGTGGAACGGAAGCACTGTGTAGGGTCGAAATCATATGCACACATTTCGGCTCAAGCTTAAAGATCTTAAGTCCCATATTAAGAAATGGAACTAGGAAGAGTTTGGTAACATTCAGAAAGAGAGAAAAAAACTCCAAGACATAATGCAATAAGTCTAACGAAAAATCATTTTAGAAGGCAGATCAGAGAGCTTGGTTGATACTGAAGATCACCTGTTGAACCAGTTAGAAGAAAGAAGGAAACAAGAAGAAGCCTTGTGGAAACAAAAGTCCAGAATCCAATGGCTTAGAGAAGGAGAGCGAAACACAAGGTTTTTTCTTAAAGCAATGATCCAACACAGGAAACATAATCGAATATTCTCTCTTAAGGATGGATCGGGGAAACTATTGGTTCAACATGATGAGATGGAAGATCTAGTGGTTAATCATTTTCAGACCCTCCTTTCGGAACCGCCTTAGGACCGATCGAACATTATTTTAAGAATCTCTCGACACATTCCTCGAATAATCTCCCAGGAGCAAAACATGGCCCTAATGCATGTTGTGACTCTGGAATAAATAGAGGATGTTGTCAAAGGAATGGTCAAGAATAAAGCTCCAAGACCCGATGGGTTCACGACAAAATTTTATCAAGCAACATGGAACTTTATTGGAAAGGATATACTTGCGATGGTGGAGGAATCAAGACGCAACTAGAAGGTATGTCTGAGTCTTAATTCAACATTCATTTATTTAATTCCTAAAACTGCCAAATTTGAGGATCCCCAGGGATTTAGACCAATAACTTTACACGATGTTATCTACAAGATTATTTCTACTATAACTTTTAAGTGCCTGAAGCCTCTTCTTCTATCCCTTATATCCCCGGAACAATATGGCTTCGTTTAAGGTCACCAAATCTTGGATGGCATCATTACCTCTCAAGAGATGGTTCATTCCCTAAAGCATCTTAAATCCCCTGGTATGATGATCAAATTAGACTTATCCAAAGCCTATGACCACCTCAACTGGTCATATTTGGTTAGTATCCTGAAGTCTTTTGGATTTGACCAACGATGGGTGAATTGGATCTTCTCCCTTGTCTCCTCCCTGGTTTTCTCAATCCTGCATACTGGTTCTCCCTCCCACACCTTCAATCCCTATCGAGGCCGCAGGAAGGGAGATATGATCTCCCCTTTCCTCTTCATCCTGGCTGCGGAAGGACAGGGTAGATACTTGAAATAGATAGTTCATACCTATCAAATCAAGGGTCTTCGGTTATGGGGCAATAAGTTATCCATCACCCACCAACAATTTCTAGACAACATCACGTCATTTTGTTAAGTCTCGTTGAGAGAAGCCTGAAAAATCAAAGAAATTCTTCAGGAGTTTATGATGGCCTCAGACACCTTGATTAATAATGAGAAATATAATATCTTCTTTTTTAGTACCCCAAGTAATGTCCAAACTTTCCTAGCTCTCAATCTCACTAGCAGAACTTTCCTCTTAAAAATAGTCCTTTAGTCTATTCCTATATACCATCTCTCTGGTATGGCCGCTCCTAAAACCTCTTGTTCTGATATGGTCGATATCTATAGGAAATTCTTATGGCAAGGCACTCAACAATTAAAGAAACGAGCTTTGGTATCCTGGAACACTCTCACTCTTCCTAAGATGGCTGGAGGCTTAAGTCTCAGGGACCCCTTCATCCTAATTCAAGTTATGGGAGCGTGCAGGTGGATAAAAGGGGGACAAGATTTATGGAAAAAAATCTGGACCTATAAATATGGCAAGTAAATTCACACATAAAATATCCTTAGATATAGGGATCCCCCCAAGGGATATTCAATCTAGAACTTGGCTGCAGGGAATAGGGACCTTACCAATCAACATTTTTTCTGGGAAATTAGAAATGGACATACAACTTTATTCTAGTAGGAAAATGTTTTAGTCGTCAGAATCTAGGGGACATATTCCTCTACACAACTAGCAATAATTACTCTACATTTGACCAATTCTGGAAGGCCTCTTAGCCAAGATATGGCTGGAGAAAGTGGAAAGAGTTAATGGATTGGCCAAATCCACCTCCCTTTGAGAAATGGAAATTTATGGACAAAGAACTTCAATCGAGGAAAATAACCTATCAAGAGGGTGAGGACATTCTTTGGTGGGGTTATTCAACCCGGGGTTCATTCAATATTAAGGAAGCATACATGCTCAGAGCAGAAGAACCCCAAAATCATCAATGTCCCTTATGGAAGAAGATTTGGACGAGTAGCTTCTGTTCAAAAATAACTCACTTCTTATGGTTTGTATGTCGAGGGCGAATTCTTACTTGGGATCAGTTCCAAAAAATAGGCTTCTAGGGTCTGTCATTTTGTTTCCTATGCAAACATCACAACGAGAACCTAGAGCATATGTTAAACACTTGCCCTTTTGCAGTCCAAAAATGGCATCAGCTAGGGGATCTGTTTGGCCACTTGGATAGGGATCCACAGAGCATCAAGGAGTCCATACTTCTATGGCACAAAGGCATTTTTTCGAGCCCAATTTTAAATTGAGCATGGGAATTAGCTTTGGGCTTCCTATTGTGGGACATTTGGAAATAAAGAAACAATAGAATATTTAAAGTCAGGAAAACCCCTCAAGAAGTAATCTGGACAGGTATAACTCAGAATATTTGAGAAACCATTCTCTCATAAAAATGACATCCAAATGATTGGCAGGCAGACCCTCACGAAGCAAGAATTCTTAAACTGCTGAACTCATCTACAAGTATGAGAGCCCCAAGCTCCTAGAAAGTCTTAAATCCCCCCACCACGTCACCCCAACATTTTGCAGTGCCCCCAAATGGCTTCATTAAGTTAATCTTTGATGGCACTTCGAAAGGTAGCCCTGGGAATGCTGGGTATGGTGGCCTTTTTTAGGATGAACAAAAGAGAACCAGACTTGTCTTCATTATAGATTGTGGCTACACTAGTAAGAATGGGGCTGAGTTTACTGCAAACAAACAGGGCCTTCTCATTGCTATAAGAACTGGTTACAAGAGGATAGTGATTGAAGGGGATTCAAGATTGGTGGTGGACATTGTCAAGAAGCTAAACCAGGGAATGCGATGGGAAAATATTAGATAGTTTACATATTGCACATCTGGTGCAGGAAGTCGGAGAGCTCCTCCCGTCATTTAACTACCTCCTGACTTCCCATGTCCAAGGAGAAGGTAACGAAGCTGCATATTTTTTAGCAAACTAGAGTTTATCACATCTAGGCATATCTCTAGAGATGGCTGGCCCACACACACCCAAGAAGACGAACTAATCTCCCTCTATGGTATTCCAGGGCAAGATAACAAAGACAATCAACAACACGAGGAGAGCCGAAACCAACCTCCTCGATCAGGGTGTGAGATGGATCCAATGGGTATGATCTGGCCCATAGTTTAATGCATATCTCCAAGATATCTATGGCCACCCTCCACATGTATGTAGGATTTGGAGAGGTGGAAGTGCGCATGTGAAGTTTTAGTGCTAACCCAGAAGGTGGCAGAGCCCATTAAGATAGGCGTTAAGGTAATTTCCTCCTCCGTAGCACTGGGTAATTTGGTCTGCATCCTCAGTTCGCTGTGGATCTAGTCCAGGTTATTCATTCTAGGGAGAATGCATTTCAGTCTCCTTGTGGTCTCGAACTCGGTCACTGGTATGTCACCACTCTTAATTTTTCTCCCTCTACATATATGGATATGTGTATCTACCCTCCGGTCTCTAGGATGGATGGTATTGCGGTATCTTGGCAAGATTGGAATCGCAAGTTTTTGGAGCATGGCATGCTATGGTTTTTGTTATGTGTTGAGTCATTAGTCTTTTATGTTCTGGTGTCTATGGTCTATGAGATTTGGTTGTCGCGTAGGGGCTCACGCAGGGTTCGGTTGGCGAGCTGCTATGTGTGTTGTTATACTCCCTGCTTGGATTATAGTGGAATTGTAAGGGTCTTGGTCTCTGTCCAATTATGTTTGTTTCTTGGGTATTTTGAATTTGTATGGGTTCAGAGCAGGGCCAAGGATGCTTGTAAACACTGGCAAGGCCTTAGTCGGTATAGGGTCGTGGTTTGGTGAGCTCTGTTGGAAATGTTTAGTGTCAGTCCAGCCCTAGTGGATAGGGTTTGTTTTATCCAGGTCCATTGTCTATATATGGGGGGGGGTCCTGGGCAAGGGGCAACTCTCGGCTCAATTTCTGTTAGTATAGGCTCGACTATGGGAAATTTGGTTCCATTTTTGCAACCAGGGCATATTGCATTTGGTTTTGGCGCAAGGTTGTATGTGGGTTGTGGTCAAGGGGCATCTCATGACTCAAATGCTCTTTCTTTCTTTAGTGCACAGTTTTGTTGGTTGAATCGATAAAACATGAGACTTGCCTAGACAGTTCTGGGGTTTTTCCTGTAGATGGTGTTGTATGCCCGTTTAGGCTCGTGAGTGGGAACTGGTGGCATAATGGTATAAGTGGGCCCGTTACGCTGTGCTGGCTACCGATTGACAACAAGCTTCAAAACTGGTTTCCTTATTTGGTTGGTTTATGCTATAATTTCTTTGACAAGTCTTCAGGGTAGAAGCGACCCTTGACAGCCTCGTGCTTCGAAGATTTGACTCTGTGTGGGTCAACCTCCAGATCTCGATACAGGATAACCTTTTATTGGTCAGAACCAAATTATGGTCCGAGCCTCTGATAAAGGAAAGAATGAATGCAGAGGTCGTCGCTGAGGGGAACTAAGGAAAGCCTCCCCTTCTCATACCATTCAACCTAACTCATTTGGGGGGATTATGCATGGGTGCAAATTGACCTCCGGTATTATTAGGAAGTCACCCATGGTTATCATTCAAGCAATTCAAATCGGTCAAGCAACTTATAGCATATTGGGAAGAAGAGATGCGCCAGACTGAGGAGGGATTCAAAATTGGTTTAGAAGAATAACAAACCTTGATTCCCGACCCTGGCCACACTCGTGGCAGATCCTCTCAATATATACAAACAATCCACATGTTTTGGATGATGACGAGCATTCTAGATATGCATTTGTCCCCCCATGGACATTTAGATTATACCAAAGAGTTTCAAAAGAACCATTTTCAATTGCAGCAACAGAATGGTTGTCTTAGCTACATAGAGTAGCACATCCCCTGTATTCTCCACACGAAGCTGCTAGATTCCACTGTGAAGTACCTCGCTTTGGTGGATTTAGCTGATGAGGAGTAGTAGCAATGCATCCATGTTTATAGTTTTGTATGAAGCAGTTTCAAAATTTTAGGCATAATAGTAGTAATGTTTAATATCAGTATCTAGCAAATAGGAAGAACAAACACATTTAGAATTATACAATGTGGCTGGTTAGACTTATTATTTTTGGTTTTTGGATGGCATATTTTGCGGTTAGGTGGCCAACAAACCTGGTTTCCCTCAAGGTAGGTTCAGGCCACCTAACCTTTAAACATATGGATGTAACCTTATTTTTGTTAGAAAATTAATGGAAAGGTATCACCAAGCTTACAAAATAAAAATAAAAAATGTTAAACATTAGAACATCTCTACCATACTAAGTTGGAGAACTCCTCTTGACACAATAATCAAAATTTACTTCATGTTGTGAGAGAGATATGGTCCCTCTCTGTGCTTGGTAAATATGAAATTAAGATGGATCTAGGCTAATTTAATTATTAACCTTTAAATAAACCACATAAAAGAATAATACCATGGAAAAAGCTATTAGTTACAAATACCATGAATAAAACTATAAATTAAGAATACCATGAAAAAAAACATAAATTAAAGTATAAAAATATTAAACAAAACATTACACCATCTCTATAATTTTTTATATTTTTAATTTAAATAAATTAAAAAATTAACGTTATAACAGAGCAGAGAGCACCTCACACCTCAATCAAAATTTCACAACTCCATGTTGTCCTCTTCCGATCAAAATTCTATAAATTCACTAAAGTTGAGCTTGTAGCATAGCTGGCATGCAAATACTCGAGTCCTTGGATTTGATATTTTAAATATGTCGAGGGGAAATACATTTATGAAGGTTATAAGTTTAAATGCTACGAAGGGAACATATGTTTATCACCAATTGAAAAGTTTATTAGTTACTCACTAGTAACTGTTATTAATACTTTAAAGACGGTCAAGGGAACATGCATTTTAAAAGGTTATAAGTACAACTTTTGTTAACATTGATATTTTAAAGGCCATCAAAGAGAAATAAGTTTATAACCAATTTTAAAAAGTCATAAATTCAAATACTATCAACCAAAAATAAGTTTATAGCAAATTTTGGAAGATCATAAGTTCAAAACCAACCAATATCATTGATACCAAAAAGCCCAACAACCAAAGCTAGAATTAACTTGGATGAATAACCAAATTAACTGGGATGAATAACCAAATTTATTTTCTTATATGTTGTAATGGATAAAATTCATATCAATTTTATTATTTATATAATTATATATTTTTAAAAGTGTTTTTAGATTAAGAAGTTAAATTGTCAAGTTTTATTAGTGTAATTAATTGAGGATGAATTTTGTTAGCAAGGCGACCCAAGATCCAACTACACGGGGTGGATGTGCTCTGTGCTAGGGGAGGAGACATGCTAAAAAATCAGTCAACTTAGGGTTGGTGTAGCCTAGGCTGGGTGTGATCCCTGGGGAATTTGACGGATTAGATGCCCCCAGGTCATGACTCCTCAAGCCACAGGTCAAGTCTGGAGGATCACAGTTAACTTAACAAAAGAAAAAAATTATAATAAAGAATAACATTTGGTTTTATTAGAATAATCTAGAAAATGTTCAAGATCAAACCTTTCAATTACTACTATAACATTAAGAGTATATTCAATAACCTGCAAGCCATATTTACCTATAACTTATGATTTAGAGAACAACTTAGATGTCCCAACCCTATCGAAATGGAATCTATCCTAGAGATCGTATACTCTTCAAGCTTTATCACAAAGGGCCATACATGTCCCTTGGATGTTATTGAAAAGTATATAATTTCATTAGAGATCATTTTAGCGATGACCATAATTCACACTATTTACAATGTAATCACATTTTTTGTTTTGTTTTAAGATAAGATTTGAAATTGTTTATGGTTGGCTCTGAACTCATATTTCTTGAATGCACGGAATTGACGTAATCAACCATAACTTGGAGGTATTTGGAAAAAGTGAAATCTATCTCCTATCACCCATCAATTATTTCCAATGGTATGATTTTAATTAGCCCATATTCACAAAGGTGTAGTCTAACTTAGATGAAGTGGCCTTTTCAACAACATTTTTTTGGTATCAAGTAGAGATTTTTAGAAACTAAAGTTTAAGTTGTTTAATTTGTAGAATTCGAGTTCGTCAAGGGTCTTTCATGGTGTTCAATCCATTCATGCATTCAAAAATGTATTTTAAATAACAAAAAATCACAATCTTAAAATTGTATTACCAAATTTTAGTAAAAAACACTATTTCACTTATAAATTCTTCACAAATAAAAAAAACAATAACAACTAACAAATATTGAAATTGTCCTTTTATTAACCCTTTTTTTCCCACTAATCAAAGTCCCATCACACTCATATTTATTAAAAAAAAACCAATAATGCAAATTATGTTAAAATTGACCAAAAGCTACTGAGACAAAATTCCCATCACATTGATTGAAGTCTAACTTCCAACATATTTTCACCTATATTTAAACAAAACAATTGTTATCCCACTCTGCAACTAATGATTATCCACTACCAACCAATCACTGAAATATATATGTTTTGCCAACTTTTATATATATTCTTAAATGCGTTTAAAGAAAACCTTCCTCAATCCCAATAACATGAACCCAATAAAAAACACCCGTCCTCAACCCCCAATTACATGAACAATAACACTAAAAATAAAGTAATAAAATTTGACATCTTTGAAATCCCTTTTAA
This sequence comes from Pinus taeda, assembly GCA_000404065.3. NCBI lineage: Eukaryota > Viridiplantae > Streptophyta > Pinopsida > Pinales > Pinaceae > Pinus > Pinus taeda. The sequence goes on from APFE031653708.1 coordinate 134,644, forward strand.
CGCATTTTTAAAAATAACACATATATGTACAAGTGGTAGTTGCGCGCCAATTACCTGAAACAGGCCCCATGTTCAGCTAAGTTCTCAAAGGGAGAATCTACAGAGCCCATGTTCACATAAGCGGTCCAATCCTTCAAGTTACGACACATCACATCGCAATATCAGATTTTTAGGAGTGCCAATCCAACGACCAGCAGAGCATCCAAATTCTTGGAGAGAGTTCTCACCGTCGGATCTTTTGCCAGATATTTCTCTGCCGTGCTATACATTTCCATCGCCATTAAAAAGTAAAAAAGTAGAAGATGCTTTCGAAGTGTGACGTGTAAAGAGGACGTGGCACGTGGTTTCCCGGGCCCACTTCATTAAAGGCGAAAACGACATGCCAACTAATCATCACTGTAGGACGGAATCGATGATAGCTTGTAGATTACGCCCAGTATTAAAATATTCGAGTCCGCCACGACGCGAACGCCGTTTCACCTAATCCAAGGCGCCGCGTGTACGCAAACCGTAACTTCGGGGTAGATTGACGGCTAGTTTCTTTTAATCGGGGTTAAGCCGCATCCTAAACCCGAGTTACGCGTGGCTCAGAGATGAACGGATTTCGTAACCGTGGGCAGACGAAGGTTCAGGGCCAGTAGGGAGCTATAAAGAGTGGCTCGGGGCGCGGATTAGAATTCATCGCGCATGGGGGCGGCCTGTCCCTTCTCTTTGGTTCCGTGGTTCTCTGGTTCGGTTCGGTTCCGTTTGTTTCTTGGTCTGGGTCTGGGTTAGTGGCTTCTTGATTTTGTCGAGGCTCCGGTGCTTTCGATTTCAAGATGATGGCTTCAGCCGAGGTCGAATACCGTTGCTTCGTCGGGGGTCTCGCTTGGGCCACCGACGATAGAAGCTTGCAGGACGCTTTCAGTCCCTTCGGGGAAATTTTGGAGTCGAAGGTGAATCAAGTTCTTTTATATTTAATATTTTAATGGCTAGATCTACAGTTCGTTTTCTTAGGGTTTGAACTTAGTGAACCATCGTTGTCCTTGGGGTTTGAACTTATTGAACAATTCTTGATCGATCTCTTAGGGTTTGAAATTATTGAACAAGTCTTGATCGAACTGTTAGGGTTTGAACTTATTGAACAATTCTTGATTGGTCTGTTAAGGCTTGAAGTTTTTGATCAATTTTTGATCGATCTGTTTCCGTGGCTTTAATTTCGACAGATTATAAGCGACCGGGAAACTGGCAGATCCCGGGGATTCGGCTTCGTGACCTTCAGTGACGAACAGTCAATGAGGGATGCCATCGATGCCATGAACGGCAAGGTGCTCGACGGCAGGAACATCACTGTTAATCCGGCCCAGTCCAGAGGCAACGGAGGTGGTGGTGGTGGTGGCGGCGGTGGCCGTGGCTACCGTGGCGGGGGCGGTGGTGGTTACGGAGTTGGCCGTGACCGTCCTGACAGGGGTTATGGGGGCGGCCGTGGTGGCGGCGGCGGGGCTTATGGTGGCAGGGGAAGTTATGGTGGCGGGGGTGGACCACGCTACGGCGGTGGCGGGGGTGGAGGCTACGGTGGTGGCGCTGGTGGCTACGGTGGTGGTGGCGGTTCTGATGGTTCTTGGAGGAGATAAGCATGGTGTTTAGGGCTTGATTTTCTTTGGTTCTTATATTTTCTGTGGCTCTAATTGTTCTGTTGTTGGCGAGGGACTGTGCTTATTATAGTTGTCGGTGGGGATCGTGATCGTGGTTTGGTGTAAACAAATGTCTTGTTTTTGATCGTGGCTCTAGTGAGCAAAATATTTGAGTCGTATGTCAACTTGTTACTGTAACATCTGATATAATTCAGAGGTGTCCTTAATTTCTACTACTAAAAAATGTTTTTCGTTAAATTCTGAGAAGTTTTATGTTTTCTAATTGTACTGTTCTTTGCAAATAAGCTTGTAATTCCTATTCCTTCCAGTGCAATTTAATTAAAAAAAATCATAAACTTGTAATTCCTATTCCTTCCAGTGCAATTTAATTAAAAAAAAGACCACAACTATATTCATCGTAAGAGGATTAGGGTAATTTAGGAGGGTAAAATTTTTGAAATAGTTGACAGTTCAAATGTTGATCGGTGCGGAGTAGCAGAGCCAGTTGTTTACCCATAGCATCCTGATTTATATCCACGGTGCACCCAAAAATTGTATAATGATTACGGTTAAACTGTTGATTCTGACCCCATGATCGAAATCCATATCCAGGGTGAGATGCTGTTTGTGAGCGAGAGCAAGATCCATACCAGAGGGGTCCTGGAAGTGATTGTCTTTTTCTGATATCTAAATTCAGGACCCAATATCCAACAAGCTGCAGCGGGGTAAGTAGAAGCCGTTGCAGTTACAGCTTCGGATTGGAATAGTTGAGAATTCAAGCGCGGAAAATGTTGGAATTGCTTACCCCTTTCCGAGCAAAACGAAACGTTGAAATAGTCTCTGAAATAGTTGTGAATTCAAGATCGTAAAATGTTGTAAGGGTTTATATTTATGTATTTGGGAATTCTTGATTCTTGATATTGGGAATGAGCTTAATAAATATATAAAATAATTATAATATATTCTAGGTATTTTTGTTTATTAAGTATAGTATATATATTTATTGTACTTAGCATGAAATAGTGAGTATATTTTGTTATGACCATGTTAATATCTAAAAAGTCTAGTAGCTTAAAGTTTAGTTAATTTGATGAATAATATCTTAAAATCAAAGATTTACATGAATATGCCATAGCCATTTCTAAAAATATTTCTCGAAAAGATATTACATATTTTTAAAAAATATAAAAAATTACCCAAAAAAAAATGTGATATATTACATATTTTTAAAAAATATAAAAATTACCCAAAAAAAATGTGATAGGTTATGCCTTGGTGATGGCTGATAGGTTATGCCTTGGTGATGGCTCCATTCTCTCTCTAATGGGAGAGATGAAAGTCATAGTTAGTTTTTATCTACATCTTCCTTTATTTGATGTTTTCATATATTTGATGGATAAGATGTTTTCATATATGTCTATGTTTCATCATTTAATGGATAAGATCTGATCTTTCTTGATGCATTGAACTTTAATCACCATAATTGTAGTTGGAGGTGGCAAAAGATATTATTTTTTTTAAAAAATATAAAGAATTACAAAAACAAATATCCTTCATATATTAGCTAAATTCCAAGTCTTCATATATTAGCTTCTTACAAATCTTCATATATTAGCTTCTTTTTTTTGAGTGATTATATGTGATATGGTATGAGGGAAATGTCATGTAATAATTGAAAAGAAGGAAAATGTCATGTAATAATTGAAAAGAAGGAAGCTAAATTCAATCCCTCTTCTTGATTCAACAAATTGAAGCTAAATTCAATCTCTCTTCTTGATTCAACAAATTTGCAAATTTGCATGATGGTATGTGAAACGACTCTCTTTTTAATCATATGCTATCCTTCTATTATTTTTTTCTCGGTAAAAAGTCTAAAATTCTATTATATATACAGAAAAGAAATTACAAGCAGTGTAGCTGGAATTATCATGGAATCCATGGCCGACTGAGATGCCACGGTTCTAGCAAAACGATTCAAAATCTCCCACGCAGGGGAATCATTTGACCTGAAAACTTCTGAGCAACCTCTAGGTGCATTACACTGAACCAAGAAAGACAAAATAGCATGACTTAGACTCAAAACTAAACCTGCCCACGCAGGGGCTGTCTTCTCTGTCCTAACTGTAATAGCCAAGAACCGACACGCAGACATTAACCAACGCTACAGACGCTACAGACTAGACAATTACCCGAGATTGCATAAGAGCAGAGCGGGATGATACCCGAGCTATGAAAGAAAAACAAAATTAAACAGATGCTGGACCTGAATTGAGAGAGGGTCGCCATGTCAGGGGCGTGCTGGGGAGGGTGAGACCCCTTCGGGTGGCTTCTCCTCCGCGATTTCACACCAACCGAGCCCTTCCGGAATGCCCTTCCACATAGCTGCCCATTTGGCGGCATCACGAGCCCTCGCAGCTTGGGAGGAGGAAGGGTCGTCCATGACTGCTTTTCCTGAGGTCGTGGCCTCGATTGATGGAGGAAGCAGGGGTTGTTCTTGTTTTGGAATGTCTGGGGGAGGAGCTTCCCCTTCTGGTGGAGAACCCTCGCCCTCTGCTTCAGGTGTTCTCGTGAAGAGCACTGAGACGTGCGCGCTAACCCCATGAGAATCTCCCATCTTCCCCAGGGTGAAGACCACAGACCCAAATGCTGGGAGGGCTGGCCCCTCCATGTTCGCCCCGCTGACTTCCACGAATTGCTCAGCTTGAAGAGGTGCGACTCCGGCGCGACGGTGGCAGAATTGGCAGCAACAGTGGTGATGCTCCCTGTCAGCGCATCCTCGTGCTCGACCCCTACTCGAGCCCCTTCCTGATCCTCTCCGACATGGCTGCCTGTGGCGAAGCCGAGCCATGGCTTGGATGTTCGCCCACCGCCAAAGGTTTTCTGCCACTGCCACCTTCCTCCCTCCAAACTCAGTCCGCCATCTTCCTCCCACCAAATTCGCCCTTCGAAATTCTACCACTGAACCTCTGTGCACTGTGGTATTAACAAGGCGCTGAGAGCCAAGTTTGAGGGTAACCTGGGATGGCAATCTTCTTGGCCAGCACCAGGCTTTCCCCCATTGCAGAGCACTCGGCTTCCAGATTCCAGACTGACCGAGAAATTCGCAGAACAGTGGCGTGAAGCAGACCCCAACCAGGTATATATTGCCATGCCAATTCTCGATGCTTCCTTCGAACCTCGCCATCCTGTCAACCATGGCAGCATTGATTGCCCTGAACTACCACCCCGCCTTAATATCGAATTGACGGCGGATGAGCCAGGGATATTAAGCTGCATGGCTCGTCGCATGCTTGTTCACATGGGAGCCATGTGGCTCGTCCTCCCGCTGTCCTCTGGCACCCGCATTCGGGGTGCTATCCTTCTATTATTAATCATATGCTATCCTTCTATTATTGTGATGGTATGTGAAACGACTCTCTTTCTAATCATATGCTATCCTTCTATTATTAATCATATGCTATCCTTCTATTATTGCGAGAGTATTCCCTCGCATGCTCATTAGATGCCCCCCACCTAAATCTCTTAAATCTCCCATTCACCTAAATCACTTATCACCTAAATCACTTAAATCTCCCATTCACCTAAATCACTTAAATTTTTTCAAATTCAGGGTTGAGAGACTTCTTTTATTAAAACCATAATATTGTTGACTTCTTTTATTAAAACCATAATATTGTTGGTATTGAATATGAGAGACGTCTTTTATTAAAACCCTCACTTAAATCTCCCATTCGTCGAAATCACTTAAATCTCCCATGTTAGTTTTCATAATTTTTTTTATTAAAACCCTCACTTAAATCTCCCATTTGTCGAAATCACTTAAATCTCCCATGTTAGTTTTCATAATTTTACTTAAATTTTTTCAAATCCAGGTTTGAGATAATCTCCCATGTTAGTTTTCATAATTTTACTTAAATTTTTTCAAATCCAGGTTTGAGATTTGAGAGACTTCTTTTATTAAAACCATAATTGTTGGTATTGAATATGAGAGAGACGTCTTTTATTAAAACCCTCACTCCCTCACTTAAATCGAGACTTCTTTTATTAAAACCATAATTGTTGGTATTGAATATGAGAGAGACGTCTTTTATTAAAACCCTCACTCCCTCACTTAAATCTCCCATTCGTCGCGACTTAAATCTCCCATGTTAGTTTTATAATTTTACTTAAATTTTTTCAAATCCAGGGTTAGGGACTTCTTTAATTAAAATTGTAATATTGTTGGTATTGAATATGAGAGACTTCTTTTATTAAAACCCTCACTTAAATCTCACATTCACATAAACCACTTAAATCTCCTAGTGTTCTTAAAGCCCTAATATTGTTGGTATTGAATATGAGACTTCTTTTATTAAAACCCTCACTTAAATCTTCCATCAACCTAAATCGCTTAAATCTCCCATATCAGTTTTCATAATTTTACTTAAGTTTTAAGTTTTTTCAAATTCAGGTTTGAGAGACTTCTTTTATATAAGAGACTTTTTTTTATTAAAACTCTCACTTAAATCTCCCATTCACCTAAACCACTTAAATCTCCCATTGTTCTTAAAACCCTAATATTGTTGGTATTGAATATGAGAGACTTCTTTTATTAAAACACTCACTTAAATCTCCCACTAACCTAAATTGGTTAAATTTGCCATATTAGTTTTCATAATTTTACTTAAATTTTTTTCTTTGAATATATTTCTTTGTTGAGAATTATATTTAGGGTATTTTAGTTTTCATCATTTTACTTATTAATTTCATAATTTTACTTAAATTAATTTCTTTCAAATTCAAGGAATTCTTTTATTAAAACCCTAATATTGTTGGTATTGAATATATTTAACTCACTATAGTTTTCTTAATTTTTCAAATTTAGGCATAATATTGTTGGTATTGAATATATTTCTTTGTTGAGAATTATATTTAGGGGTCGAGGCTCAGATGTACCTACCTAACCAATCCAGGTCCCATGTTGGATGATTTTACAATTATGCACAACATACATTGATGGAAGAGGCTATGATCCATATACAAATCCAAAGAGGAAAACACTCTCTTTAAATCCAAATCCATAGATGAAAACTCTCTTAACTCTCTCTAATTTATTTATCCTTCTATTTAATTACATATGAGACTCTTTGAGGCTATGATCAATATACAAATCCAAAGATGAGAACATCTCAATTATATCTAAATTCTCGTTTTAAATAGGAACTAATTCACATCTTTCTTAAAAATTCACTCCTAGACTATATTATATATTACAAAATCAAATAGCTTGTGGTAACTAACTTGCCTTGGAAAATAAATTAGGAAACCAAGAACTATTTCTAAAATTTTTAGTCCTAGGCTATATTTACAAAGATTATATTATCTATTACAAAATCAAATAACTTGGGGAACCTAACTTTCCTTGGAAGTAAAATAGGAAATCAAATCCCTTGGTAAATGAGGTTTTGACCTAAGAAGGTCAAAGGTGATCTTGACTTGTAGATGCTTTTGCATCAAGGCTTATTGGGGAAGAAAAAAATTGTTCAACTCTTCATTAGTGGTGCCATACTCCATGATGTTTTCTCTTGTCATCCATGTAGCATCTTGGTGGTTACTTTCATTTGACCAATTACTATTAATACTCTTTACCTTTGGTCCTTTTAATTACTTTTTGATCCAATATGGCTTTAATTTCATTTTTAATTGTTTTAGGGAACCTTTTTTTTCCAGTTCCTACTCTATCTTCATCACTTACAAGACAAGTGCACCTATTGTAACATTGTTTGATTCCTTAAAAGAGATATAGATCCGCTACATTGAAAATTGGTGATATTCCAAAGTCCTTTGTAAGTTCTATCTCATAAGTGTTCTAAGAAAAAATCCTCAAAATTTGGACCATTTTCTTGAGCTTTAACTTATTATATGTCCCTAATTTTTTCTTTCACAAATATGATGTTACTAGGTCTTCCAACTTTAAAATCCATTTGTCTTCTCTTCAAGTATGATTTTTGCCTATACTTGTTCTTCTTCTCTAATAATTTCTACTTAACCCTTTCTTGCAATTTTCGAATACTCGTTGCAAAATCTTCACCTATTGCACTCTTGAGTTCCTGTTTACCTAAGTTCTTTAATTCGTACACTCCCTTGGGGCGCATTCCATATAAAATTTGGAATGGGCTCATCCCTTTACTTTTATTAAGTGAATCATTGTAGGCATATTCAACTTGAGCAAGCCCCTGATATCACTGGTTGGGATGCTTATTTACCAAACATCTTATGATGTTTCCAAGACTTCTATTCACAACCTCTATTTGTCCATTTGTTTGTGGATGATAATTTGAACTGAAGATTAAACTAATCCCTAGTTTATTCCATAAGGTTATCCAAAAGTGACCTACAAATCTGGTGTCTTTATTTGATATGATGCTTCTCGACAATCCATGTAATCTCATAATTTCATTAGAGTAAATTCGCCACTCTAGTTGCATCAGTTGTTCTTGTACAAGTAATAAAATGTGTCATTTTGGAAAATCTATCTACAACAATGAAAATAGATTCATTATCTAGGTCTTCCAACTTTAAAATCCATTTGTCTTCTCTTCAAGTATGATTTTTGTGTATACTTTTTCTTCTTCTCTAATAATTGCTACTTAACCCTTTCTTGCAATTTCTGAATACTCACTGCAAAATCTTCATCCACTGCACTCTTGAGTCCTTGTTTACCTAAGATCTTTAATTCGTACACTCCCTTGGGGCGCATTCCATATAAAATTTGGAATGGGATCATCCCTTTACTTTTATTAAGTGAATCATTGTAGGCATATTCAACTTGAGCAAGCCCCTGATTCCACTGGTTGGGATGCTCATTTACCAAACATCTTAGGATGTTTCCAAGACTTTTATTCACAACCTCTATTTGTTCCTTTGATTATGGGTGATAAGTTGAACTGAAGTTTAAACTGATCCCTAGTTTATTCCATAAGGTTATCCAAAAGTGACCTACAAATCTTGTATCTTTATCTGATATGATGCTTCTCGACAATCCATGTAATCTCATAATTTCATTAGAGTAAATTTGCCACACTAGTTGCATCAATTGTTCTTGTACAAGTAATAAATTATCTTACTGTTTACGAGGCAAAGCCAAGACAAAATCCATACTGGTTGAATTTCAAGACCTGTTGGGCATTGGAAGTCGTTGGTACAATCCTACATCATGACCCATTTCATTTGCATGTTGACATACTCTACATCTATGCATCTTTCCACAATTATTTTCACGTTAGCTTGCATATATTTGCCAATAATAAAATGAACTTCAAAAGTTTTATCATCGCCAAAATGTCCAATGAATCCTCCTATATGCTTTCCTTGTATTAAATTATCCTTCATAGAACATCTAGGAATACAAAGTTCACTATATTTAAATAACAAACCCTCTTGAATCATGTAGCTTGACCATTGGGTTGTGTTTGTGCTCACTAGGAGTCATAGGATTCTGTTGACGGTGCTGGACCCGCCAACATGTCAAGAGGATCTCCCCGGTAAGAATTCCCAATTAGACCTCAGACCGTTTGGTGTAGGAGTCCTAGTGATGGGTCGTAAGGTAATGCCTTGACTGCGATGTCGCACATAGGCAAGTTAGATAACTCTGCTAGTAGCAAGGTTGTGACTAATGCAAAGAGTCAAGGAATGTGTACGAGAGGTTCCAACACATCAAAGGGAGAGGGAGGTGAAGGTTAGTTCCAGGTTGAAAGGGATTAGTCCACTTAGATGCGGCAGTCACAACATACAAGGTAACACGAAAAACACTCATAGATCAGTGCAAGATGAGTATGACAGTTGATATAGCAAGGTTCAAGTGAAAGGTATGTCTGATGTTCAGCAGAGCAGTTGACACAGACAGTGACAACATTAACAACACATGCAACACATTAACAACAAGATTCATATAATTATGTGAATTGGTTCATACACAAGTACGTAAGTTAAACAACACATATCATTAAAGAAACTGGAGCAGTCCAACTACAATAACAAATAACAACATATGCATGAAAATGTGCTAGCTCTTATTATATAAATAAGTGTAAGTCACAATCATACAATACATCCATGTAGACCTGCTAGCCCCAACAGTGGAACGTTATAGCCACATCTGCGTGCTCCTCCAAAAAGATGTACTAGCTCTGTGCAGTGGAGAAGCCAAGGCGCATTACAATACTGTCCAATTCTTCTTCGAGATAGTCTTCGTAGAAGCTTCGCTGACCAAAAGCCCTTACAATGAGTTATGAGGGACTATTTATATCAAAGGGTGGGGTGACCCTTGACATTCCCCTTTGTAACAATTCAACTACCCTCATGACTCTTCACCTACTATATGACTATTAAATCCAACCATTGACACTTGACTTACACTTGACATGACTCAACATTACAATGCACATGTACTCCTGTGAGACAAAATGGCTTGAGCACGCCTTGCAAGACATCACTGACACTCAGTCCACTGTGATGAGACCAATTCTTTGACATGCTTGTGATGGTGAAATTGGTGCACTGATGCCAAGCTTGGTCATCCGTGATGGTGTGCATGCACCTTATGGTGACATCTTGCTGAAGCGAACTCTTGCCTCCGTTGCAATCAGTGCATTGGTTCGGCCCCTTCATCCAACTCGTCTGCTAACATGCGCATGGTCTTCTTGGGTATGGTTGAACCCGCAACACACTGATGCATAGTGTCCGTGCTGATCTTCAAGTGTGTGCTGGTGGTCATGCGCATCAACTAGCCGAAGTACATGTTTAGCCCTAGTTGGACTTGCTTTTTGTCTTCGCCTTGGTGAGTGTGTTGAATGGGTTGGATGGCATGCGTGCACTCAACGACATGCATGCTGCTGAATCCCTTGCATGCGATCAACAACACTGCTCACTATGTCTGCTCTGTGTCAGCTGCTGGGATGGATCTTTAACTTGTACAGACGCAATTTCATCCATAAATGCATGTTGCGCCCACCGCTGTTCCTGTCCCTGTTGCAACTTATTCGTTTGTCTATGCAGTTTCATGTTCTTCTTGAGTTGCTACTTCAACACATGCAACTCCTTATTTGTTCCATATTTTGCCTTCACGCGATCTTCATGTCGCATCATCAATTCATAGCAGGAGTCTCCAAAGTTGCTTTCATCATCAATGGGCTTGCTTGATGTTGCAACTTTGTTTTTCCTTCATGTTCTCAACAACCCTCCTCTTGCATTCGTTGTATTCTCTGCGTTCATTGCATTCAGTGTGCTGCTAGCAACTGTTGTTCATGATGCTGCTCGTTGTGACGCTGCTGCTTGACATCCTTGTCTACGAACAAATTGATGTCTTCGTGAGTAGGCAAGCTCATAGACACTTGATCGACTGCATCTCCAAGTGTGTTCTGAATGGTGTCTTCGTCTTTGCTCTCTTGGAAACCATTGTACTTATATTGCTGAGAGACAGATAAACACCTGCGATACCTGGAGATATGGAAAAACTCATGGCAAGCAATTTGTCAGTGGAAAACCAAAATGAACATGAGCACTGACTTGTAACATACCTGGGTGAATGATCATGAAGGTTGCACAATTTTGGCTGAGAGGTTGGGAGACTGACTGCCAAGATTGCACAAGGCAGAGTTCACGTTGCTGGGAGACTCACTGACTGCTGGAACTGCGCAATGCAAAGTCTAGTCTGGTTGTTGACTGTTGGGATTGCGTAATGTGCAATTCCAATTGGCCCAGGGACAAATTTGCGCAATCTCTTGGGCCAAGCAGCCACTGTCCTCTAGAAATGCGCAAAATAGTGTTGGAGGCCAGTGCTGGGTAGGAATGCACAAATTTAGAGAGGAAGGTGAGCCTTCCTTTCCCAGATTGTGCAATGCATCCTTGGTGAAGGCAGAGCCCAAGCCAAGGTTGCCCTGACTCGCCAACGGGCAATTGAAAGCAAGTAAGTCAATGAATGCATGGCAGCACTAAGTGATAGCAGAAGCGATTATCAGTGCATGCAAAACATGAATGAAAGATTCAACAAATAGATCAACATGCATGTGGGTGAAGTAGTTCGCTGGTTGGGCAAACGTCAGTGCAAAACAATTTCATGCATGCGACAATAGTCAGATAGCAACAAAAACCGAAACAAAGCTAGGACAAGCTAGTATACATGTAAACGATAACAAGCATTCAAATAAATCAAGCAAACAATACTCCCACAAGAGAAAACACAAAAAGCGATAGAAATGTAGCACAAGGCATGGGAAGCGAGCTTATGCCAAAACCATTGCGCTGAGTGTGTCCACTACTCCTAGATGTGAAGTGGGATGTCAGAGATGCAAGGTTGATGTGAAGAATGAGCTATGTAGTGTTTTGTTTATGAGTTTTGATAACATCGAGGTTGTGATGCGCATGCCACAAATCAAGCGAAACTTGGTGGGAGGTTTCTGAATTGCTCCTTGTATGTAACCTCCAACTGCTAAACATTGATCCCTAAAACAAGTGATGCCTCTGCATGCTGCCTTGGGAGAAGCAGCGCATGCATGCAAGTCTGTTTTGTTTAGTCCCAGAGGGAGCTAGTTAACTTAGCTACACATGCAAGAGACTTCTCGACTCCTGGAGAAAAATGCACATTTATCGCTGGGCGCTGGGTTGACTACACTGGAGGTTTGTGCAATTTCTGGGTAAAGCAGCTGAATGCTGCTCAGATTTGCACAAATCCTGCGTTGAACAACCTGCTACTGGGAAAATTTGCGCAAATCCTGCTAGGAGGGTTGGCTGGTAGGGTTGCACAATCCTGGAGCCTAGCGGGATATTAGAGAGGATTGTGCAATTCATAGAGGGAAGGTTGGTTTCCCTCTAGGAATGCGCAATTTTCAATGGGACGCTGCTCAACCTACTGCTGGACCAAGTCTTGGTGAGCAGCGTGTGAGGGGAGTGGATCAACTGTGATCGACAGGGTACCTTTGTGCAAGGAAAACTCATGAAGCTTGAGTACTTGACGAAGCAAGACAAAGCACTTGCAAGGTTGGTAGGGAGGCTCCAAAATAGGCTAAGGAAAATTTTTAGAGGGTGGTTGTAGTCACTGCAACAAAGTCCTTGAAATATACTTCATTTTTGTACATTTCTCAAGTTCAAAAAATCTTGTAATATGAAACTGGAATTCTTGTAGAATTAAATTAATCCTAATTAAAACATACGTTGCTTTGTTTGATCCATAAGGTTATCCAAAAGTGACCTACAAATCTTGTATCTCTATCTGAAATGATGCTTCTCGACAATCCATGTAATCTCCTAATTTCACAAAAGAGTAAATTTGCCACACTAGTTGCATCAATAGTTCTTGTACAAGTAATGAAATGTGCCATTTTGGAAAATATATCTACAACGAAAAGAGATTCATTATCTTATTGTGTACGAGGCAAAGCCAAGACAAAATCCATATTGATTGAATTTCAAGACTTGTTGGGCATTGGAAGTAGCTGGTAAAATCCTACATTCCGACTCCTTTCTTTTGCATGTTGACATACTCTACATCTATGCATCTTTCTACAATTATTTTCACATTACCTTGCATGTCTTTGCCAATAATAAAATTAACTTCAAAGGTTTTATCAACGAAAATGTCCAACAAATCCTCTTCTATGCTTTCCCTGTATTAAATTATCCTTCACAGAACATTTAGGAATACAAAGTTCACTATCTTTAAATAACAAACCCTCTTGAATCATGTAACTTGACCATTGGGTTGTGTTTGTTTCATTTCTGTACATTTCTCTAAGTTCAAAAAATTCTATAATATAAAACTAGAATTCTTGTAGAATTAAATTGATCATTATTAAAACACACGCTGCTTTGTTTGATGATCCATTTGTATGTTTAATTACAAAAGTAAAATTTTGTAAAAATTCCATCCACTAGGCATGCATTTGATTTAATTTTGAAAATTCACAAAATCCTATAATATGTAACTGGAATTCTTGTAGAATTAAATTAATCCCAATTTCACATGGGGCATAGGATTCTTTGAAATCTACTTCATTTCTGTACATTTCTCCAAGTTCACAAAATCCTATAATATGGAATTGGAATTCTTGTAGAATTAAATTAATCCTAATTAAAACATATGGAATGCTTGTAGAACTAATTTAATTCTAATTAAAACATATGTTGCTTTGTTTGATGATCCATTGGTATGTTTAATTACAAAAGTAAAATTTTGTAAAAATTCCACCCACTAGGCATGTATTTGATTTAATTTTGAAAGTTCACAAAATCCTATAATATGAAACTGGAATTCTTGTAGAATTAAATTAATCTTAATTAAAACATATGATGCTTTTTTGATGATTCATTGGTATGTTTAATTACAAAAGTAAAATTTTGTAAAAATTCCACCCATTTAGCATGTATTTGATTTAATTTTGATTGGTTATTTATAAATTGTAGAGCATGATTATTAGTGAATAGGATAAATTCTTTGGGAATAAGATTATGTCGCCATTTATTCAAAGTCTGCACAACAACATAAAACAACTTATCATATGAAGAATACTTCTACTTGGCTTAATTTAAGTTTTCACTGAAGCATTTGGGCATCCCTCTTGACTGAAAATTGTTGTCCCAATGGCAATGTCACTAGAATTTGTTTCAACTTGAATGAATTTTTAAAGTCTGGAAATGTTAAAATTGGTTGTTCTGTTTGAGAAATATGAAATTGTGCTCTGTTTCTATAGTCTACTTAAAATGCTGATTATTCTCTTTAATGGTCTCAAGAATGGGTGCACACATACTGTTTAAACTTTTAATAAACTTTTTATAAAAACTTGCAAGTTTGTGGAAAATTCTTACTTCAAACATGTTTCATGGAATTAGCCAATTTATGATTGCTTTCACCTTGTTTGGATCCATCTTCAATCCTTCCTCTTACAAAACTCAAATATACCAACTCGTTTTTCATGAAGTTGCATTTCTTTAGATTTATCAAGGATTTCTCTCGTTGTAGAGTACTTAGAACTAGCTTAAGGTGTTTGAGATGCTCTTTTTTTATTTAGTTGTATACTAGAATATCATCTAGATAAACAATAAAAAAATTAGTAAATTATTTCAAGACTTTGTTCATTAGTCTCATAAAAGTATTGGGTGCATTGGTAAAGACCAAATGGCATTACAAGCCACTTATACAAACCATGATTATTTTTAAAAGCAATTTTCTAGTCATCTCCTTCCTTGATTCAAATGTGGTGATATCCACTTTTTAAACCAATTTTGGAAAAAGAACTTGCACTATTTAAACAAAGAATCAAATCATAAATTCGTGGAAGTGGAAATCTATACTTGATTGTAATTTTAATGGATTTTGACTTGATGCACATTCGCCATCCACCATCTTTTTTCGTACTGAGTACGGTTGGTACAACACAATGACTTAAGATTTCTTAAATAAGGCCTTTATGTAACAACTTTTGAACTCATCTCTTCACATTCTCATTTTCCTATGGAGTCATTTGATATGTTGTTTTGATGAAAAGAACACATTGATAAATATAACGAAGAGAAGATCATAATACAAGAAGTAAAAGCATATCACAAGAAATTATCAAGAAGAGAAATATCCTAATTATCATTTCCCTAGATTTCTCAACATGGTATCAAAGCTTAGCTGCTAAAGCAAAGGAGAAAAGCAAGTTAAAGGACACCAAGCAAGAGATCAAGATCTTCAATATACCGAAACCCTAGATCGAAGAAATCTACTCTAGCAAGAAGTCTTGAAATCATACTCAATAAGGAAGCAAAAGGAAAGACCAAAACCCTAGAAGCAGTTCCAAGATCGTCATCTAAAGAAGGCTAGAACACTCAAGAAGGATCGTGAAGCAAAATCTCTCTCAATATTTCAAGGAGTAATCGTCTATCAACATCAAGATTAAGGAAGAAGCAAGCAAAACATACTCAAGCAAGTTTATGACTTCATTTGATACTATCAAAATTTCTTTTTGCAATGAAAGCAACAAATTGTTTGGGGTTGTAAACTTTCTTGCATGGAAGAAAATAATAGACCTAAATCTCATTGAGAATGAAGTCATGGACCACATCAAAGCCTCAATAACTCAACCTCCCAAAGAAGATACTCAAGCACATGCTAGATTCTTGAAGTGGGAAGTGAGAGCCCAAAGGATTCTTATAGAATCCATCAAAGACTCTCTCACATCCCATATGTATCAAAATTAGACATTGCAAAATATATATATGACAAATTGGTAGAGTTATTTCTCGTAAGTACTACTGGAGAAGTAATCTCTCTAAGGCAAGAAATCTAGAAATTATAAATCTCAAGGGAAGAAGGAATAACCTCATATTTTATAAGGATTTCTAAGGTAAGAGATCAACTTTAAGATCTGGATCTGGGTGAAATAATGTCTAACAAAGATGAAAAGGTTTTCATATTTACAAGAATACATTTCATACTTATATATGGTTCTAAAATGTAACAAGGTTCGGTTTTCATAATGACATGTAATTGTGACTTTTTTAAATGAGGAAAATAAGAGAATAAAATTATTTTTGTAAAGCTTGCTTCATGGGTTTCATGAACAAGAGATTTTATTTATTAGTGGCTCCCATTGAGAGCCTTAGGATTTATCATTAGAGTCAAAGAGTTAATGTCATGTATGAAGAGCTCTTCTTGAGCATATGTCAAATAAATAGAGGACTATGTGGCCCTCCAACGACAAGCACACAATCCTCTCTTAATGTCATGTTGTCTTCTAAACAAGGTGACAAACTCATGTCAGCTCACATTAAGGAGATCCACCCATTCGAATACTCAGGTCGGCTTAAGCATTACCATAGAACACACTTCACATATCTCTAAGATTTTCGGGGGAGAAGGCAGAAAGGAGTTCAGATAGAATTCAAATGGGTACAATAAATGGTTTGGATGTAATCATAGTCACATATCCCTCTGTATTTTAGATGGATGAGCATAGTAACAAGTTTAGGTCTCTTGATCAATAGTTGAGAAAGAATGCAGAAGACTTTCTCATTAAAAGGACTCAACTCGACCTACCTTATAGTGAAGTATACCTTGTCTCAGTATCACATCAAAGTGCAATAAGGTCTCATTGATAACATAAAAGTTCGTTGTAACTATAGTTGATGATATTATTGTGGTAAAGGTATTATCTCAGTGGTGAAGATCTTGGTGTCAAGGCGATGATGAAGATCTTAGTAATGATAAGAAAGTTGAAATGAGAGAAGAGGACTTGTGTCTTGGTCTTGGAGTGGCTAATATGTTAAGAGTCTTGGTCTTGGTATTCGTCACTTGGAATCTCTATAAAAAGAATTTGTGCAGGTTTTCCTCTCAAAGAGTGAGAGGTTTTGGCCCTGGCTTATAGCCTACATGCTATGTCTCTTGTTTATTTATGTTTATGCATTGGCTACTATTTGATGAAGAAGAACACTAATAAAAGGCATTCACAAACAGTCACTAATGAAAGAAACATAGTTGCTGATCAAATGAGAAAATTACCTAGTACCCATTTTTTTGAGGTACCAAAAAATCACTTGATTTTGAAAATGGCGATTCAAAATACACCTTTTTTTCGGAGCATATTTTTGGCACTTTTAATTTTTTTTTATGTATAAGTATGAACATTTTTTTTAAATGTTAGTGATTTTCATGCTGATTTTGAAAAGTGTTGATGGAACATAACACATTTTTTAGAGGGCTTATTTTTGACACTTCAATTCTTTATTTTTTATTTTTTATTTTTTATGTATCAAGTATGATTTTTTTTTTTGTTAGTGATTTTCATCTTGATTTTGAAAAGAGCTGATGAGCATCAACCCTTTTTTTTTAAATGTTAGTGATTTTCATGCTGATTTTGAAAAGTGGTGATGAAGCAAACACATTTTTTTAGAGGGCTTATTTTTGACACTATAAATTTTTTTATGTATCAAGTATGAACATTTTTTTTGTTAGTGATTTTCATCTTGATTTTGAAAAGTGCTGATGGGAATCAACCCTTTCTGTTTAAAGGGTTTATTTTTACACTTAAATTTTTCTAATGTATTAAGTGTGAATATTTTTTTTTTAAATCAAATTTAAAAAAAATCAAAAATTTAACTTGTAAAAATAAATTAAAATTAACAAAAGAAACAAAAATAAAATAAATAGAAATGAAATGATTTTTTATTATTTATTTTTATTTTTAATTTGATTTTTTTTTGTCATAAATTGGGCCCTTGCCATGGTTGGCCTCAGGGTGAGCGGAGAAATTTAAATTTTAAATTTTATTTTTTTAAATGTTTTTTTTATTTTTTGTAATTTTTTTTCTTTTTTTTTATTGGTTTTTATTTTATTTTATTTTTTTTAACTTAAAAAATGGTTTTGATTTTTTGTTTTTGTTTTTGGTGTTTAATCTTTAATTTTTTCCCTTAAATTATGTCTATTTTTTAAATATGTTCCCTTTTAATAATATATATATATATATATATTATATTATATATATATTTAATTTTACAAGTTCATTTTTTGTTTTTTTTGTCTTTTCTATAATATTTTTTATATTTTATTTTTTTGTCGTGGGTTTTTTGTTTTGTTTGTTATGTTTATTGTTTGTTATTATTATTATTGTTATTTTTTGTGGTTTTTTTTATTGTTTTTATTTTTTTCAATATTTGAATTTTTGTTTTCTTTTGTATATTTCATTTTTATTTATTTATTTTTTTCTATGAGGTCCGTGTCGATGCTTCTCTAGCAACTTGATACCATTATGTGCAATTTGATAGTTGATCTAAATTTTTTTGTTATAACGAATCGAGTCTGCCCCCACAATGTGTCAATTTCATGGTTGGTTTTTAAGTTTTCATTACAATGGGTCGAGTTCACCTACATTTCGTGTCAATTTGATGGTTGATTTTTTTTTTTTTTTGGCAATGTATCAAGTTGTCTTAGGCTAAGATTTTAAAATCGCCATACATTTAGCATCTACAAAAATTACTCTTGGTATAATAACTCTTTCATTTAGGTGTTTACTTTTTAAGTTATTTTAGTAATATAATTTTTCCATAATGTCATGCTTGAAATATTTTGAAAACTTAAGATTGTTTTGTAGTTATAATCTTTGATTTTAATTCCCTGGTTGAGAAATTGTCATGATTTTAATGTTTTTCCAAGTCGTGATATTTTATTTTTAATGCTATGGTAGAAAAGATTTATAAGTATTTTTTCTTAGCACCATGCCTGAAAATTGTTGGAATTTTAAGGTTTTTCAAATACGTGATATTTTAAATTTAATGTTATGACTAAAAACCGTCAGAATTTTAAGGCTTTTCAAAGACGTGATCTTTTATCTTTAATGAATGCTTGAAAATCATTTGAAATTTAAATTTTTTCAGTCATGATATTTTATTTTTAACGTCAGTATTAAAAAATGTTGAAAATGTACCTTGAAAAAAGAAGACGTTATTCCAACATCAACACTTTTTGCTTTCAGTGTGTTTTTTGCGCAAAAAAATTTGGTTCTTACTGTCATTTTTAAAAAATGTTGAAAATGTACCTCGAAAAAAATTTGTTATTCTAGATGTTACTTCCCACCAACCAAACCCTCAATCACTAGTCCTTTCAGCAATGACCTACAAGCAAGTATCAACACTTTTCATTTTTAGCCTGTTTTTCATGTTTTTTTGGCTAGAGTACCCATTTTGAGGTAATAGTTCTGGTTTGATCGGTTACTATGTTAAGAGAAATCACCTAATGCTAATGTCCTAGATTTCTCAACATGGTATCAAAGTTAAGGTGCTAAAGTCAAAGGAAGGGCATCTAATCAAAGAGACACTCAAGGATCAAGTTTTAAGAAAGGCATCTAAGCAAGTAGAAGGTTATCAAAGCAAAAGATCAAGATCTACATTGAAGAATAAAACCCTATATCGAAGAAGCAGTCTAGAACAACAAAAAGTTTTGGATCCTCTAGTCATCATCAAAATACCACAAAGACCCTCATCAAGTTATATGAAAAGCAAGGTAATCTCGAAGGACTTTAAAGATGAATATCACATCATCTTGGAGAAAGTCGAAACCCTAGAAGAAACTTTGATCTACACTTATTCACTAGCAAAGTGGTCGAAGTATCTTGAAGATGAGAAGGAATTATCATCATATTCAAACCTATAAGGCAAGTTCCCTCCCATTGGAGAAAGGATCATCTCCTTATCCTTGAAGAAGATCATCCGAGGAAGCAACAAAAATCACCATCAACAAAGAGAGCTAAATCTAAAGGTATTGTCGTCATACAAGGAGTAATCTCTTTCTGTTGAAGAAGGGATTTTCATTTGAAAGAAGATCATCCAAAAGAGACACTAATACATCATCTTCAACCATCATAAAAGTGATCAAGTTGAAGATTTCATCTTCACTTATCAAGTAAGTATCTTTCATTCTATAATTAAATTTGGTAAAATGACTTTGTATTTGCAAGGAGATTTATAAGTTAGTTGGGTCATCAGGATTCATTGCATGGAAAAAGGAGGATAGACATAGTCCTTGAATAAAGTGAAGTCATTGAACATATCAATGAAAAAAGTCTCCTATGAATACATGGAAAGGGATTATTATGAAAGGTCCCCTCATATAGCAGTATTGGGGATATTGAAGAGATAGTATATAATAAGCTATTGGAACTATTCTCTGAAGTTGTGATAAAGGAGGTCACATCACTTA
The DNA here is from genome assembly GCA_000404065.3 of Pinus taeda. NCBI lineage: Eukaryota > Viridiplantae > Streptophyta > Pinopsida > Pinales > Pinaceae > Pinus > Pinus taeda. The sequence continues at coordinate 154,966 of APFE031653708.1, forward strand.
GATCTAATCTCCACAAATTGAAGGTATTAAAGGATAAAGGGTTATCTTCATAAGATCTCAATTGCAAGATCTGGGAGAGAATCATCATTATTCTAAATGCACTAACTGATGAACAAGATAGCAATGTCTATGAGGTAAGAAGGTTATCCCATTCAACAACTTGTGGTTTATATGCAAGATAGAAGAAGACAGGTTGATGGAAAAAAGTGTTGAAGGATAAAATGAAAGGATTCAAACATTTGCAAGAAGGAAAGGGAAGTTTGGAAAATTTTGTCCTCATACCCAATAATCAATGCTATAGGCATTATATGAAAGATTGTCCTAAAATCAAGAAGGTAAATAACAAGAAAGATAGATAAGAAGTAATTTCATCGAAGAAGTAGAGAAAGCTAAAAGAAGGAAGTCCAAGGAAAAGGAAAAGCATTAGAAGTAAGAGATCGTGACATCACCATAAGAAACATGAAGGATGTCTAATAGTCAACTATGAAGGATAAAGCTATTGGTGACCTCATTGAAAGATTAAAAGAAGAAGTCATCCAAGATAAGTCTCATCATACATTAGTTAAAAGGGAAACATATGATGGATAGGGACATACAATATCCTCAAGATTCTATGATGGAATCCTCATCAGAAGGGTTCATTGATCTAGAGTGGAAGTAAATGTTTCATCAGGATCTCCAACTTGTGGAATTCATGGGAAGATGGTATGATGACATAAGAGGTGAAGTAGATCAAGGGGTTGAAGATATTTTCAATTAAGGAAGCTATTGAAAGAAGCCTAGATGATTGAAAGGTAAATGAGGTATGTATGCTTATGTTTGATTTTATAAAGTCATGTTGTATGGTTGCAGGTAACATGTATCACTGCTCGATCTTGAGAAGCATGATCAAAGGTTAAGGATCTCCTCCTATGAAAAGATGCTGGAAGGCATGGGTCGCACTAGATGAAATCAACATAATATTTCCTCATATGAAGTATGAGGTGGTTGACTACAATTGAGGAACTTTGATTGAAAGATCCTGGAAATGGAATAAAAATGTGTGAAGAAAGGAAGGAATAGATCGTGAGATATGCAACCATGGCAAAGGCAATCATCATCTAGAAGACCAAGAAGATTTGACTAGGAAATCTCCCAGAAAGACATGAAGACTCTAATGGAAGTATGGGAAAGATGGAGACCCTTGACAATGGATATTTGGGAGATATGTGAACATTTATGAAGGATGTTGATGCAAACTGGAAGATGTCATAATGAAATACCATCACAAAGGTAATTTTGATTTAAGTGTTCATTTATTATTTTTGAACAAATATCTGGATGGGATTATGCAGGATTGCCAAAGGGAAGAACTGTGGATGACTTCCAAGAGGACCATATAGAAGAATGTAAAATCCTTCTGAAAAATATGGCATGAAGAAGGAAGAATGACATGAAACAAGGCTAGATGAAGACTGATGGATTAATTTCAGATGAAAGGAATGATGACATCACTAACTTGTTGATGAAAGTGATGGATGGTCTGTGCCCTATATAGAAGCCACAAAAGATGAAGACTCATGGAAAAATAAATGCATGACATCGAAGGAAGAATATCTTCAAGCAGCTGGTCGAGGAGCTGTTGTAGGTCCCTAATTAAGAGGGAGCCTAGAAGCAAGTTTCTTACTAGGAAGAAACTTGGAAATTCCTAAGCCAAGAGGGAGCTTAGGTACATTCCTTCTATAGGAATGAGTACATTCCTTTATTGGAACTAATATGTCTTCCTTAATTGAGAGGGAGAGATAGACGCATCATTGTGGTCTTCACCTGGGAAGATAGAATGGAGGATTGGGTAATCATTTGACATCCAATATTATTTGAGAATGAGATAGGGCATCCAAGATAAGAGTAGTTGTGGACCGATATTATTTGAGGACTGACTATCCAAGATAAGAATAGTCCAAAGTAGGTCATACTTTGTGAACACCCAGGTGGAGTATGTACCTTGAGAGACAATGATTATGGTGTTATTGAATCATTGGTCTCGCCAACATTATGCTCTGATAATGTAGATAGAGATGTTAGTCAAGGCCTTGCTATATGACAATGTTGGTTGATATGATACTAGACAGATGGGTTACCAATCCAATTCTTCTTATGATAAATTATTAAGATTGAGAATGACCAAGTACTATTATGAATACCTCCCTAGTTAAGAGGGAGTGTTGTAAAATGTAACTAGTTTTGGTCTTCATAATGACATGTAATTGTGACTATTGTAAATGATGAAAAGAAGAGAATAAAATTAATTTTGTAAATCTTGCTTCATGGGTTTCATGAGCAAGAGATTTTATTTATTAGTGGCTCCCATTAAGATCCTTAGGATTTATCATTAGAGTCAAAGAGTCAATGTCATGCATGAAGAGCTCTTCTTGAGCATATGTCAAATAAATAGAAGACTATGTATCCCTCTAACGACAAGCACACAATCCTCTCTTCATGTCAGCTTCTAAATAAGGTGACAAACTCACGTTGGCTCACATTAAGGAGAACCACCCATTGAGATACTCAAGCCAACTTAAGTATATGGACGAATCACTATATATAGGAGGTTAGGCTCCTCACATTCCCACATAACAGACTTCGCATATCTCTGAGATTTTTGGTGGAGAAGGTAGAAAGGAGTTCAGATAAGATTCAAATGGGTATAGTAAATGGGTTGTTGTAATAATAGTCAAAGGGAATATGAATCCCTCTATATTTCGGATGGATGAGCACAATAACAAGTTCATATCTCCATTATCAATAGTTTAGAAAGAATGTAGAAGACTCTCTCATTAAAAGGACTTGGCCTACCTTACAGTAAAGTATACCTCTATCTCGATATCACATCAAAGTACAGTAAGGTCTCATTGATAACATAATAGTTCATTGTAACTATAGTTTGTTGATGATACTATTGTGGTAAAGTTATCATCTTAGTGGTGAAGATCTTGGTGTGAAGGCATCGATGAATATCTCGTTAATGATAAGAAAGTTGAAATGGGAGAAGAGGACTTGTGTCTTGTTATTGGAGTGGCTAATAGGTCAAGGGTCTTGGTCTTGGTATTTGTCAATTGGAATCTCTATAAGAAGAATTTGTGCTGGTTTTCCTCTCAAAGAGTGAGAAGTTTTTTCCCTGGCTTATAGCCTACACGCTATGTCTCTTGTCTATTTATGTTCATTCATTGGTTATTGCTTGATGAGGAAGAACACTAATAATCTAACAAGAATAATAGCCTAATATAAACAAGTAAAAAGCATTCACAAGTAGTCATTAATGAAAGATAAATCACCTAATGCTAATGCCCTAGATTTTTTAACACAATTATGGCTGAATTTTCATTTTCCTCCCTTGTTTATAGAACATGACCATATATTTGTCTTGTTGGTGCATTCTCAGGACATTTCTAAGACATATGTTCTATTTTACCACATTTGAAACATTTGGGCTAATAGTCTCTTCCTTAACCTCTACCTATGAAGAATGATCTTCTCCCTCTTGAATCACCTCCTCTTGCCGATTGATTTTTGGAGCTTCATCCTCCTCCTCTTGTAGATTGGACTCTTCCTCTTCCACTCTGTTGTCCTTTGCCTCTTGCAGTTGTTTTTTATTGACTTCTTTGACTTTGATTTTGTGCAATATTCTCTTCTTCCTTCAAGGAAGCTTGATATGCATCTTCAACAATCTTAAAAGATAATAGGGTGATTTCATCTTCAATATCAAATCTCAAACTTTTTATATATCTAACAACTTTCTTGGCATCATCTTCTACATGAATAACTCTAATATTCAACTTGTAAGACTCTTCAATGTATTCTTTAATTGACATGTACTTATTTTTAAGGTTTTATAATTGTCTAAAAAGATTATTTTGATAATCCTTGGGTAAAATTTACTTTTAAGTTTTTCTACCATTTTGTCCCAATCTTTTAGTTTAGACTTTCCTTTCCTCTTTCATTAAGCTTGTACTTCATCTTACCATAGGGCTACATGACCTTTGAGTCTAGTCATTTCATACTTGACTCACTTATCTCAATGTTGATCAACATCCTCCTAATCAAAATAGTTATCAAGAGCATTTATCTAGTCGATTAACTCATTAGAATTATAGTTACCTTTATACAATGGTACGACCATTTTTGTTCTGGCAGTCATCTTGGTAAACATCTTCAACATCTTTGCCTTTGTTGATTCTTTTGTTTCTTCTTCACTGAAGATTCTTATTTTTCATTACTGACATCTCCCATGTCAATTCCTCTTCTTTGTGTAGTCTCCATAGCTTCCATTCTTTCTCGAAGTATCCTCACTTCTTCTTGCAAAGCCACATTTGTTACAAGTCTCCCTCGACCTTCTCCTTGAGCTACTCCTCAGTAGACTACCATTTTTTTTAACTTCAGGAAATGCCCTAATACCACACTGATATCAATTGGTCACCTAAATCATTTAATCTCCCGCTAGTTTTGATTTCACACACAAGTGAATACTTTAGTTTTCTTAAATATATGAAATTCAGGGTCGAGAAACTTCTTTTATTAAAACCCGAATATCATTGGTACTAGATATATTTCTTCGTTGAGTATTATATTTGGGGGCTAGGGCCCAAATGTCACACACAAAAACCTTTAATGCTTGGATTTCCTAAAATATTCACAACCTTTAATAAAACAAAATTACTTTTACCTCATTCATGATGGGGTCCACAATGGATTTTGATTCAAATGTGTTTGATATCTAGGATAATCTGGTGGTCTGGATAATTTACAAATGATAATTTTTTTGCTGCAAACCTGAATCTCCTCCAACCTGGATATCTGACTCAATCCAGTGGTCTTTAAGCTCCTTTGCATCCATGGTTTCAAGGCTTGAATGGTCCTGAATCACTTTTAAACACTTCATCAAATATGATATTATTTACGATGGTCTATGCACCTTCCACTGGGGTCCACAAAAAAGTACATGGATATGGGTGATCTGGCATCCGAAATATTTAATAGTGTAACACTTCTACGAAAAGCTGAATTTCTCTAGACCCATATTTGTACCTGCCAAATAGACCTTCACCGAATACAATTTGAACTAATTGCGCCTTCACCAAATACAACTTGTCTAGTTGTAGGTCCCATGCTAGATGAGCTTATGCAGTGTTTAATCCAGGTATAATCGAAGTTGGATATGCATGAAGCCAAATAATCAAAACAATCGATATCATGCTTTTTTGTTATGCGTACAAACATGATTAAATTATGTGACCACGTAACTCAATTACACACTCATAACATGATCTGCATAGAGGGATTGAACGAGGCTATTATCTATATAGGTATCCAAGTATGAAAAGGGAAAATAATAATTTTGCACAACAACATAGTTCCCTTTTACACACAAACATATCTCTTGTATTTAATTCTTCAAACTCTATAACTCTATCTAATTTCCTTATCCTTCTAATTAATCACAAATGAGACCCTTTTCTAATAGAGTTCTCATTCAATCAATATAACAAACAAAATATGATTCCTATATCTTCTAAAAAAAATTTCAATTATATCTAAATTCCCCTTTTGCATAGGAACCAAATTACATTTATTTTACTTCCTAACAGATTCACTCCTTCCACACTATATTAAATATTACAAAACCAAATAACTCAAGGAACCCAACTTCCCTTGAAAAATAAATTTCGAAACCAACTCTCTTTGTAAATGATGTTTTGACCTAAAAAGGTTAAAGGTAATCTTGACTTATAGATGCTCTTGCATCAACTTCACTTGTCATAGTTATCTTTATTTGTGTTTTCTTATGTCTTTATTTATTTTTTTTTTTTGTACAGTTTAGAGTTTTTCCAAAAATACTTTAATATAGAATTAAGTTGCTTTGTTAGCTGGAAAGTCATCACATCAATTGCATTCCCTTGAGATTTGGAAGAAAGATGCATTTTGAAATATGCAAATCTCCTTTTCGATCGATAGGATTTTTGTAGTTTGGAAAAGTGTGCTCCCTTTTTTCCAAAAAATTCTAATATTGAAATTGGTTGCTTTTGTAGCTAGAGAGTCACCGTATCAATTGTATTCCCTTGAGATTTGGAATAAATAAGGCCTTTTGAAATATGAAAATCTCTTTTCCAATCCAGGTTGTTAGGGATGCTAACTTTCTATTCATAGGGGTCTTCTACATGGTCATTAAGTTGATAATTGCATTAAAGTCATTAATGGAAATATCTATATTTTCTTTGGCATCATTCATTGAGATAAAACTTTGAGAAGGGCATAAAATTTAACTTAATTATTTTTGAAATGCCCTAAACTCTAAGCAAAGATATTTCTAAATGCCACTCAAGATTAAAATGGGTATCCTTGTATCTACCACCTCTTCTTTATTTTTGATGCTCCTTCAAAGAAAGGAATGAATAGTTTTGGTGAGATTGCTAGTTATGAAATTCTTGATCACTTATTTAAGTTTCCATAATTTAATTTGATGCTTCGTAAAAAAAGGAATGAATAGTTTTGGTAAGTTGTCTAATTATGAAATTCGTGTTCACTTAATTGGAGTTGTCATGATGGGTGATGGCTAATGGCCAAGCTCATGGGTAATAGGCCTTAAACTACTAGATGAGGAAAAAATTTGCAAAATCCAAGCTCTCTCATCGTGACTAAGCAATTGGAGATCTAGATTTTTTTTTCATCCCTTAGATTGAATGTATTTTGTAAGAATACCTTAGGCTTTTGTTGGAATTATTCCAAGGTTAGGAAGATACTCATGTTGCAAGTCATCCAAGTTTTTCAACATGTATGAATTTGGGAAAAGTAAACCATATTTGATTTGGTTTCGAAAGACCCCTATGGTATTTGTCCTATGTGCTAATGAAAGAACATGACCTTTCGAAGATTCATAACTTTCTAATCTATGGTTAAATCTTGTAAACGCTACATGTTAACCTTATTTGGAGAAGGTGTTGTGAAAGAAGAGGTGGAAAATTATTTCTACTTTAAATAGGCATAGAGATGCATTGAGATGGCACTTAATTTCCTTCTTTGAAAGTTATTCACAGTAAGAGAGTTTCTTATAAATCATAACTCAATAAATGAATTGAATTTATGAAATTAATAAATATGCGATATTTTTTTTCCATGTGTTAGAGCATTAAGGGAGGGAAAGAGAGTTTCTTATAAATCATAACTCAATAAATGAATTGAATTTATGAAATTAATAAATATGCGATATTTTTTTCCATGTGTTAGAGCATTAAGGGAGGGAAAGGAATTGCATTTTGAAGAAAACAACCATCCTCACACTTTTTTTCAAGGCTCCACATCCTTTACAATCATAAACATATAAATAAAATCAAAATCAAGCATAACATGAACCAAATAAAAAGGAGACTAAAAAACCAAATAAAGAGAAGACTAGAAGCGCTAAACGGGGCAAAATCTGTTGGGTGTGGAGCCTGATTATCTTCTATATTCAAAAGTACTGCCACATTGGACCCCAGTTTGAAATGGGGGCGGCAACGCCGCCTGTAAAATATTCGCTGCAGGGGGGGTCCAGGGGGG
>APFE031653708.1:167156-184955 GCA_000404065.3 Pinus taeda
ACTGGGTGAACCACGTATATCTGTGTCTCTCTTGTTTTGTGCGTTTTCTATGTTTATATTTCTGCATTATTTCATGTGTTCCATTGCTCCGTAATATATAATTTTCTAACAAAATCCAACTAACTAACCCAACCAATGGCTAAATTCAAATGTTCAAGATGAAATATCAACTAGGAAGTTAAAATCTTAATTATCATAAATTTGTTTTGATTAATCAAAAGGTACGTCATGTCCTTTTATTTTTATATTTAACTCCAAAAAAATAAACAAGTTTATATATATATATATATATTAAAATTATAAATAATTATCTTTTCTTTAAATGTGATTTGAATAAGCAATTTATCTCTTAATTTTTCAAGATATTGCGTGTACCAATTAATCACCAACACTATTTTTTTAATAAAATAATTTTCAGTCCCAAAATATGCAATCATTGGGTTTAATTTTAAACTCAAATATTTTAATGCCAATTAGTAAAACCCTTTATTTTTTAAGAAAATAAATTTCAATCCCAAAATATGTGCTCATTTGGTTTAAGATAAAACCCAAGATATTTTAACTTTTTCTTTTTCATTACGCTAGAGAGTAAAATATAATATTTAATCGATTTTTTAATTTTCATGTTATTAGGTCCTGTTTCATTAGGGATTATAGCATTTGCGTCGCAGTCAAATTGCATTGACCGTGCATTATTTTTCTATTTTTTTACAATGTTAACCAAATTTTCGAGAAAATACTAAATTTTTCTATTTTGCATGAATTCAAAACAATTTTCTAATTTTCTGGAAATCTTTGTTGAAAAATTTAGGCCAACTAGATTAGGGGTGATTTCCCTTTTCTTTGATAACCGCTTGTAATTTTCTTTACTTTAACTTGATGTACTTATGATTTTCTTCTACTTTGTTTAATTATTATAGTATTATTATCATCAAACAACTACCAAAACATGAAGATCAATAGAACAAATGGACACAAGATGTAGGTCGTTAACCAGGGCCAAAACCTCTCATAGGGAGGAAAAACCCACAATAAATTCTTCTCTTATTATAGAATCTTCAAATAACAAATTCCAAGACCCTTAGACCCAATACGGAGTTCCGGCCAAGACCAAGTCAACCTTCCTACAAATTTTGGCACAACTACTACAACTTTGACCTTCCAAAAACTATTGCAACTTCGACCCTTCGGTAATTGCTACAACTTCAACCCTCCAATAACTGCTACAACTTCATATGTGTGGGTAATTAGGGCTTCTTTTAGGCTTCTCTTTTTCTTCTCTTGGGTTGCTTCTTCCTTCTAGTCTAGTAGAACATTAAATAAGCTTCCGTACTTCAAATTTTGGCCCTTCTTGAGAGATCAGAAATTTCATCCTTGTAGTTACAAAAACCCTAGCTCCTTCACACGTGCGAGAGAAATAGACACAAAAACTTCAAATTTCGACTTTTATATTTGTCTTCTAGCTTTTTCTTGACCTTCACTTGCCTTTTTTTTACTTTTTTCTTGTTGTGATAGAACTTCCTTGGTTTCCCTCCTTCAAATGAGGTCAAATTCTTCCTATATATAATTGTTCTAGGAGTGTGAATTTCCCTTTATAAGGTTGATTTCTTCTTTGCAGGCCAACTTGGTCTTGGAGGGATACTTGACACATTTTGACTCAAAATAAATTCTTTAACTTGTTACAAGATTCCCAATGGGCTCTTTCACATATGACATTGACCCTTTTGACTTCTTGACTCTATGACAAAACTTAGAAGCACACAATGGGTGCTTTTACCCAGAACAATTTAACCTTGAGCATGAAACACATGCTATAAAATACCAATAACGATTTTCTTTCTCTTTTACATTAATTACATAAAATCATGAGTTCATGAGATATTATGAAGACCAATCCTAGTTACATAATTCAACACTCCCTCTTAACTAGGGAGGTATTCATAACACATTGATGGTACATGGACATTCTCATACTGAAGAATTATCATAAGAAGAGTCAGATTAGTAAGCCATCTCATAAGCTATCTTTTCAGCTTATATCAATGCATCTCATCATATCAACCAACATTTTCATATAGAAAGGCTTTGACTAACAACTCTATCTCTCCACTAGATTAGAGAACAATGTTGGGGAGAAAATGATTTATAGACATCGTCATCATTGTCTCTCAAGGAACATACCCCATCCAGATGTTCACAAGGTATGTCCTTTTAAGACCATTCCCTTCTTGGATTTACACATCCTCAAGGAGTCTCATCTTCAACTACTCTTTCCTATTGGATGCCCTATCTCATCCTCAAATAGAATTGGTATCGGTCCCATATGCTTACCAATCCTCCATTCTTTATTCATGATGTGAAGACAAGAACAATGTGTCTATCTCTTCCTCCCAACTAGGGAAGATCTACTCATCCCTTTACATGAAAGGAATATACCCAAACTCCCTCTTAACTAGGGACTTGTTTCCAACAAAAACTATCTATTCTTTCATGGAGATCATGGTACTATCAACTGCTTGTAGGGCTCCTCTTTCTGCATTATCATGTCATGAGTAAACTTCAACTGCTACATCATGGAGCCATCTTCTTCCATAATTTTTTCATAGGGCTTCGACCATATTTCTCATCACTTTCCTTTAACAAAACATAACGTTGAACCAATTAATGCTAGTCATGACATTCTTCTTTTCATTGGAAAGTGACCTTGTTTATCATCATCTGGCTATTTTTCATGTTCCTTTCAAAATCATTTATCCAAATTTTATGTGTACTAGTTGTAGGTGAATTTCTACAACTTTCTATAGGTAGCCCTATTCCAATCCAACTGAATGCTTGTTTTCAAAAAATCAAAAGTTAACTTAAAAATTATAATTACCTCTTCATGATGGACCTTCATCATAACATCTGCTTTTTCTACATCAACATATTTTTGTATCTTTACGATTCCATCTCCAAGACATTTATTACCAAGTTTTTCCTACTATACTTATCATAGTATTCATAGCTTCTTCATGGATATATCATAGCTAATCCTTCTAATTGCTATCAAATGTCGATTAATAATCTTATATAAGTAGTTGTAGACACATCTTATCCTTTCAACTTCTTCACATATTGCTTTCTCAAGATTTCTATACATAGTTCCTCTCGCATAGGAACACTTGTTGCCCAATACCTCATATTCTTCATGAGGTCATATAATGTTGATTCGATTATGCCATTATATAGAAGAGTTTAAGGCATGCCATATTTTTCCCTTCATGTATCATCCATAAGGAATAGTTCCTTCTTCTTCAATCATGCTCATGAGATAGATCATTTCAATCATTCTCTTTTGCAACAAAGTGAACAAATGACTTTGTCTATCTATCAAAAATGTATCAAATGTATACATACCTCTTCCTTCATGTGGTCATCTAGGATTTCCTTAGAAAACTCTCTTTCTCTTTCTTGAATATGAAAATACTTCAATTAAATCATCATGTTGCATTTCGTATCATCATAATTTTACTTTTTATAAACTGTGGATCCCACACTAGGTGGAATGTAGACCATCTATGTAACATTTAATTCTTCCAAGTAGGGGTGAACCTTTTCAACAAAGATTCCGATGGAGGATCTTGATGATCCTTATTTTCAAAATGTTTATTTCTAATGATGATGTGATGAACTTCTTCCTTTCTACCTAGTAAGATAACTACTTCAACCATGCAAACTGCTATTTCTATTATCTTTCTATTCTTCTAATAAATATAACATCTCAATCATTGTTACAATGCATCCTACCATAATTTTAATTCTTCCTATCATGATTTTTTTCTTGAAAATGAACTTGATATATGAGAGACATTTAATAGTAGAGGTTTTTTACTTCTTCTTTCTTTGTTTTCTTCTCTTCTGGTTCTTCTACTTCTTCGGTCACATGTGTTTCACTTCTTTCTTTCCTTTTCTTGTTTCCCTTAATGAGTTTAGGGAAATTACTTTTGTAGTGACCATATTCATTAAATTTATAATATTAAATTTAGACATGTCAACTTTCATTTGAAATGTCTTTCGTGGCTCAAGCTTCCCAAACTTTCCTTTCTTCCATGACACAGTTGCATATGATTGAGACTTCTCATTAGATTCAATGTCATTCTTTGCTTTTAATATGGTTTCTTCAATATTACATAATTCCCATAGATAATTGAATGATGTAGCTTCCTTATTTGCATAGATGCTTGATACAAAGTTGCCCCATTCATTTGGCAGTGCATTGGTTACACAAGTGGTCATTTATGGATCCGACATTGTTTCTTGTAGCTCTTGTAGTCGATAATTAATTCGAAGTACCTTCATGAGATATGAAACTACCCCTTCTTCCTTTGATACTTTCATTTTGTATAATTTGGTTCTTAAGGATATTATTTCCCCAACTTTACTTACATAGTACAACTCTACTAATTTGTCATAGATCTCTTGTGATGACTTCAATTTCTCTACAAAGGGAATGAGAGAATCATTGATTGATTCAATGAGGATTATTTACACCCTTATTTCTCATTTCATATATTTTTATAATAATTTATATTTTTCTTGAGTAGGTTTTGTGATGATAGTCTTGGCATAATAAAAAAAAAAAAAATCGGTGAGAATCAAATCTATTATTTTCCTCCATGCAAGGTAATTTGATGTCCCAACAAATTTATTATTCTCCTTGCAGAAAGAAGTCGTTTGATTTTTATATTGAGCCATGAATATAAAGTACTTACTTGACGAATGAATATGCTTCCTTGATGATGTTGTCTTCCACTAGAGTGTGAGCTTTAGAATGAGGGAGGGATAATATTCCTTCTTCAAAATTCCAATGCTTCTTCTTCTAGATGAGGAGATATGTTTTTCTTTCTTCAAAAATGCTTGAAGTCTTCTCTTTTTCTTCAATATGAGGAATATCACTTTGATTCCTCTTATGATGATGAAGTGTTTCTTATTTATTCCCTCGGATGATGATGTGGAATGTGAGGCTTCCCAATATGCTTCAAATGTGTAAATTCCTTTCTTTGAGATGGAGGTAGGGTCCTTGAGGTTTTCTTTTATTCTTTCAAGAGTTCTTCCTTCAAGATTAAATGGTCTTTGTGATGTGATAACTAGATATTATTGTTTCTATTCCTCTTATATTCGACCCTTATGTATTACTTTTTTAATGAAGTGATTTTCAAGATGCCTTTACTTGTCACCTTAGCTCTGATACCATGTTGAGAAATCTAGGATAGCTAGATTAGGGGTGGTTTCTCTTTTCTTTGATAAATTCTTGTGATGTTATTTACTTTAACTTGATGTACTTATGATTTGATTCTTCTTCATTTAATTATTATAGTGTTATTATCATCAAGTAACTACCAAAACATGAAGATCAATAGACCAAATGGAGACAAGATGTAGGTTGCTAGCTAAGGCCAAAACCTCTCCTAAAGAGGAAAAACCCACAAGAAATTATTCTCTTCTTCTAGAATATTCAAATGGTGAATTGCAAGTCCCTTAGACCCAAGACAAAGATCCCTCCAAGAAAAAGTCAGCCTTCCTTTAACAAATTTTGGCCCTCCAACAACTACTGCAACTTTGACCTTCCAGAAAATGCTGCAACTTAGACCCTTTAGTAACTACTGCATCTTCGACCCTCTAGTAATTGCTGCATCTTCACACGTGTGGGTGATTAGGTATTATTTAATTTTTCTCTTCTTTGCTTGGGTTTCTTCTTCCTTCTAATCTAGTAGACCATTAAATAAACTTCCTTACTTCAAAATTCAGCCCTTCTTGAGAGATAAAAAATTTTGTCCTTGTAGTTGTAGAAACCCTAGTTCCTTCTTTGCATGCGTGAGAGAAATAGACACAAAGACTTCAAAATTTGACTTTTATTTTTGTCTTCTAGCTTTTCCTTGACCTTCACTTGCCTTTTTTCACTTCTTTCTTGTTGTGATCAAACTTCCTTGGATTCCCTCCTTCAAATGAGGTCAAATTCTTGTTATATATAATTTTTCCAGGAGTGTGAATTGTCCTTTATGAGGCTCTCTTCTTATTTGCAGGCCGACTTGGTCTTGGAGGGATACTTTGACACATTTTGACTCAAAATAAATTCTTTGACTTGTTACAAGATGCCCAATGGGGTCTTTCACATATGACAATGACTCTTTTGACTTCTTAATTCTATAAAAAAACCAAGCAACGCACAATGGGTGCTTTGATCTATAAAAAATTAAGTTTGAGCATGAAACCCATGCTATAAAATAAAAATAATAATTTTCTCTCTTTTACATTGATTACATAAAATCAAGGGTACATGAGATATTATGAATACCAAACCTAGTTACATTATTCAACAATCTTATTTATAATTTTAGATTGGCCTGGTAACTTCTGATGTTACATAATTCCCCTGGTGGAGAGAATTTTATTTTTGGTATTTGTTAGTGCCTAACAATTGATTTAAAAAAAAAAAAAAAACTCCTCAGTGTCCATTTTGTCAATGAGTTCTCTAACATTAACACTGACACTAACATTGTTATCATATTGCTATTCCCCATGATGAAAAAATTGATGCAATTGTAAGTCCTTTGGGTGGGTGAGGGGGGTGGATACACATTTCCAAATTGTATATCGTATGAATGTTTATAAAGGATGAGGTATGTTCGACAGAACAAACAATATTATTATGTTTTGTTGTGCAGAGATTTTACTGTGCAAAGTACGAAGTATGTGTAGGAGAGTAGTTGCGTAGATATTTTGATTAATATTGTTAATTTCCATTATGTGGGGTGGTGCATAGGGAATTGTAAAATTATCAATGTTAATCTGTGAGATTTTTTGCGCAAAGTGGATTTCCCGAAATTGTATGTGCCGGAGAATGGGGGGTTTCTCAAATGCTCTAACATTATGTTTTTTCTCTGAGCATTGGTATTAGAATTGAATCTTTATAGAGCACAGGGTATGTTCAAGAGATTTAATTGAGAAAAGCTTTTATTAGGACAGGATGTTTTCAAGATAATGGGAGGTGCATGTGGAAATTAATGTTAAACTATTAATGCTAATATGTTATTATTATTGTGTTTCATTGTGCAGAGATTTGATTGTGTGGAGGATGGGGTGTGTTTGTCAATTTCCTGAACAATTCTAATATTTTTATGCATTTCCTGATCGTATATTGTATGAATGTTTACAGAGGACAAGGTATGTACAAGATAGCAAGGAATATTATTATGTTTTGTTGTGCAGAGATACTCTTACAAATTTCCATATCAGAGTATGAAGTATGTGCAGGAGAGAAGTTGCATGGAGGAGCTATGAATCTTTGCGGAAAGATTAATATTGTCAATTTCCATTGTGCGAGGTGGGGCATAGGGCATTATTAAACTATTATGTTTAATATGTGAGATTTTTATGTGCAATGGATTTGTTGTAAAATTTTATGTGCCGGAGAACGAGAGGTTTCACAAGTACTCTGACAATGTGTTATTGCTCTGAGCATTAGTGTTCAAATTGAATCTGTTCACAACATGGGGTATGTGTGCGATATTTCATTGTGTAGATCTTTTATTAGAAAAGGGTATTTTCGGGAGAACGGGGGGTGCATGTGGAAATTAATGTTAAACTATTAATGTTGGTATGTTATTATTATTATGCTTCATTGTGCAGAGCTTTGACTGTGCAGAAGATGGGGAGATCATATATCATATATCGTGTGAATGTTTATGGAGGATGGGCATATGCAAGAGAGCGGGGAATATTCTTATGTTTCATTGTATGAAGATTTTATTGTGCAGAGTACAAAGTATGTAGCAGGAAAACATAATGACTAAAATTGTTAATTTTGATTATGCGAGGGTTTTTACTGTGGATTTGTGTGGGAGAATGGGTGGTGCATATGAAAATTATTGTTAAACTATTAATGTTAATATGTCATATTTTTGCATAGAATGGATTTTTTGTGAAATGTGGCACATATGCATTAGTGTTATATTGGAAGCATATGTGTTTTCTATTGGCGATAAAAAAACATGGAAAATGAATTATGTGTAAGAAAACGAGGGGTTTTGTGAGTGCTTTGATTGTGTTATTGCTCTGAACAAGGTATGTGTGGGACCTTTCATTATGCAGAGCTTTTATTGTGTTGATATTTTATCTTGGAAACTTTATTAGGGAGGAAAGAGAAATTAATGTTAATAAAACTATTAATGTTAAACTGTTGTTATTATTATTTTCATTGTGCGGAGATTTGAATGTGTGGAATATGGGATATGTGTGTCGATTTATAGCAATACAGATAGATGTCATGCATGGAAAATAGTTGTTATTTTCTAATATAGTCACAATTCATTGTTTTAATGTTCAAAAATTTGAAGAAGGATTGGCTTGAAGCTATTCTAAAATTATTTTCTTTATTAATAGAAAAAAAACAAACTAACGTTTATGTAACTTACTACATATCCTCGAAATCAGAACTAAAGAAGCACTAAACTCTTGCTCTGCGAGTCTAGAATTGTGCTTTGTAGTACAAGTAGTTGTGTGGATGAAGTTGTGCGGAGGTTGTTGTGTATGTGCAGATGTTATATGAAAGTTTTGTTCAAATTTTACTAAGATAATAAATATAGAAATCCTTTTTTAATTCTTATCTAGGAATGTATTTCACAACGTATAATCATTTATTAATATCAGTTACGAATTTCAATGACTGAGGGCATTATTGAGTGCAGAAGCAGTTGTGTGGATGAATTTGTGTAGAGATGGTTGTGCATGTGCGAAGGTTATGCAAAGAACAAATGCATGTGCGGAATCTATGTAGAGGAAATCCATTATATGGAGGAAACCTTCAATCTTTCACTCTGCATAATTACAAACCTTCCACATAATAAGGTTCAATAACATTAACTTGATCAAAGTGTTCATTTTGTCGTCTGATAAGATTTTTGGGGTGTTGGAAAAGCATCTAGATAGCGATGATGGTGATTAAACTATTATTTAGGAATAACGTTGGTTTTATTGTAATTATAATATAAATTATGGTAATATCTTTGTATCCGAATACGAATTGTGTAAAATTTCTTTTTTCACTTCCCCTGGCTGTAGACCATCAATATTTCACTGCAAACATTGAGACAATTAAAAATCTAGATAACAGGCTATCTAGATAACAATTATGAAAATTTAAAATGTAACCATAAATTTGTCGTTATATTTCTTTTCCTACTAACATATCAGTTTGTCGTTTTTCATTTTTGACACTTTGGTTATCCTTTTTTTTTGCTTATGCTAGACTACAAATGAAAAAATGTGCACTTATGTTTTTTCTAGACATACTCTGTGTTTGGAACATTCTTCATTGCGGATAGTAAAAGCATTTTTTGTCAGCTTTGACAATTGTTCTTGCATATAGTTGCATATGTAAAACTTATAAATGAGAAATAGTTTAAAAGTTATCCAAAGAAAATACTTTTTCCTAGTGGGTGAAGGAGCTATGTTTCTATATAGTTATTAGCAAATGCTTGTGTGGCCAAGTTTCTCTTTGTGAGGAGAAAAAACCATGGTCGATTGAACGTTGGTTGTTTTCTAGATTTATGATAAATCGCATAATACATTTTCAATGTTTGAGTCTAAACTAGATCTCCAATCTATGTTTGTGTGCATGAGAACTGTGTGGGGAGAAAGTGAATGTGGAAGTAAAAAACTTCGCAATAGAAAAATTGTGTTTCTTATTCCATATACTTGTTCTTTGTTGTAAATCATAAATCAAAGGCTCTAATTTTTATGAGGATTTTATGACATATTGTTAATAATGTTAATAATAATAATAATAATAATTTGAATTAACGTGTCAATCATAAGTCATTTGTTCTAAGTTTTATAAAGCTCTTGTGGCATAATTTTAACACGTGATGTTATTACGAATGGTTTTACTGTAGTTATTGGAATCGATACTCTGTTATGAAAATTGTGCGTTTTGCTTGTTTGTGTAAGAATCATACACAATATCTATTTTTGAAAACCGATATAGATTTTATGGTATCCATATTAGGTAAGTTGTAGTTCATTTGTTTTGTAACTGTATATCTCGTTCATAGACAAGAGTTTTATGCAAATTGGTTGTATCTATACCGTTTTACTTGTTTTCCTGTACATTGTTGATGTTGTGCTCGTCATTAAACATATGTAATACTAAGGCATCATAATCTATTTCAATTGAAAATTTTTGCATATAATGTGGGAGATTTCCTATTCGATAGTATGCAAACTCTATTGCCATTTAGATGCACGTCAAAAAAATTGTGTGAAAGAACAATAAAAAAATTTCGGTAATTGTTTATATGAAGGGAAGATCAAAGCTATACTATCTTACAAACGTGAATTAAATATAGATGCATTAATACACATGCATGGTGTAGTTAGCCCAAATGTTTACTTAGAAATGATGACAAAATCAACTTCACACACTATTTCTTGGGGGGGAAGAGGACTCTAGGGGACATATTTTGTATACATTGGTTATCAAACTCGCTAAAAATTCCCATAAGACTTTGGTCAAAGACAACAATGAAAAGTAATTTGCATTTAATTCAAATTTTTGCGAAGAGGTTATGGCATATTGTTCCAAGACGAGAACTCAATTTCTGAACATTTAGAATCAGTGGCCCAAGCTAGGTGCGATCCCCAGGTGACTTTGAAAAATTAGATACCCCTGGGTAGCAATTTTTCAAGCCACATGTCAAGCCTAGAACATCACAAACAACTTGACAGAAAAAAAAGACGCATAATTGCGCAAACGTTTTGCAATGCAATGAAGCATAATGATTCATTTGCATTAAAATGTATAGAAAAATACATGAACGAAGATGTAATTAAGCGATTTCCTGGAATAGTAGATTGACAAAGTTACATTATACAATTATAAATTCCATATGAAAAAGGGAAGATAGACGGCGGTATTTTTGTTTATGACTGGATACAATTTATCTTGAACATACCTATATACATATGGTCTACTAAAAATCTAGCTATTGTGTTTGAATTTTTTGGATTCGAGAAAGATGGGATGATATTCCATATTATGAAATTTCATATGATTGCAGGTCATTTACATTATGAACGTCAAATAAATATTACAACAAAAAAATGTTTCACATGCTATTGAAATAGTTAATGAAAATCAATTTATAGAACATTTCAATAAAAAACATAGTGGCATTAATATGTTTGACTTCGAAAACATGGACATGAATGAAAATTCCATAGAAATTGATACAAAACTTATCAATTGAAATAAGAGATCATGATTATCAATACATTGAGTCAAAAAACATATAAGAAACATGGATGTTTTCGAAAGAAATGAGACTTAGAAAAATACACAAGCCATTAAATTCTAGCTCTAAGAGCATGGAAATTGATGAAAATATTATGGAACTTAATCCTAAATCTCTTAATATAAGCAAGAGACCACATTCTTCATTGTGTTAACTCAAAAAATAGATAATAACCAAAAATGCCATTGAAACAAGTTGGATTACTAGATCGAAATGACAAAATTCAATACAAGATATTGTATTTGCTAAAGAACATAAATAATCGTTACAAATGTTTGATTATACATTGGAGACATTGGTTGAACAACAATATTTTAAGAAAATACAAGATGTTCTTGTTTATGACTATGCAATTTCCATTCAGCCTTGGTTTAAAAGAGATGTCATAGAAAAACAAATTATCTATGTGTTGAAAATTAAGTGCATATGCAAGAAATGCAGAAAGACACTAGACATTGACAAAGTTATCATATTTGCAGTTCCAAACCAAATTAGCTGTAATAGAAAAATTTCCATTGTAAAAGAAATTTATGAATTGGAGGAATGATTGATATCATTACGATTACCAATTTGCAAATATGAGAACTTGGGCAGTGTTTTAGAAAACCACAATTGGCCTTGACTAGTGGACTAATCAATGTACTTGCTGACATATCTCAAATTCAAATTGCACTTCCTCTTGACATAATGTGGCCATGGAAATTAAAATGTGTTTAGTGTTTAAAAGAATTTTTTTTTTTGGGCGGATACGTCTTCATAAAGTCATGAGGGCATTGAGACGGTTGTATAAATCTCCACTCTATAAACTAGAGAATGCTAGAATAAATGAAAAATAGGAACAAATCTTTGATCAAAACAAAGACGCATATGGATTGAGATAGATGCAGATGCAGGAAGCAGTGATGATAATGATCACTATGATCAAGAGCCCGTGACAAAGACATTGTTACATGAATTTAGCAATTCATATAATATTTATGATCTTCACAATAATCAAGTAAATATTGCTCTAGGTGAAGGCTATAAGCTTTTGGGAATATTTAGAGATAATAATTTGGAAGAGATGAGCTCTCCCACACTATTTTACAGAAGAAAAATGATTAGATATGGTTGTACAAGGAACTTTACATATCATGATATTGCTAAGTGGGAAGTTTTGTATCAAGATCATGATTTTGCGTATCATATAAGGAATTTGTTTTACAAAATAGTCTGAATTATCCTCATTCAAGTATCTAGTTGTATTTGGATTTGTATAAGAAAAGGTCAGTTAAAAGGAAAAAAACTAATAGATAAAAACGTTAAAACAAAGGCAAATTTGAAACTCATTCTTGCATCGAACATTTCCTATATGGATCTTAGACGAATATGGACATTGTTGGATTATTTTTCGCATTTGCGTAAGAACTTATATCTGACAATTAGGTCCACCCACTTTCTTTTTTTTGTTTAGTAGTGTTGAACATGTCTGGGAGCCTTTAGTAAAGGCTTTGCAACAAATACACTGATAAAAAAAATCATGTACTAAAAACAAAGTAGATGAAGATGATATTGATACCTTGATAAGAAATGACCCTATCACCTATGTACAATATTACATAAGTAGAATGAATGCCCTACGTCAGTTAATTTCACATGACTCCAAGTACTTTGGTGGTATCGTTGACTATTTATTTGTAACAAAATTCTAAAAGTGAGAAATCCAACATGAACATGGATTGACATGAATTAAAAATGCTTCCATTTATGGAACAAGTATAGATACTGAAATTGAAAACTTCATTGACAAGTACATGTGTTGTGATTCAACCAAAATACCTACAAATTTTAAAATTATCCAATGTCATCATCACACAAGCACTTGTAGGAAAGGAAAAAAGATGCATTGCAAATTCAATTTTTTGATACCACCAATGCTAAGAACACGAATACTTGAGCCTATGGAATTCGACAATGCAAAAATAAAGGTGAATGCAAGAACAATATTTGATGCACTAGAGTATATGGAACAAGATGAGACATACATTTGATAGTTTTCTGGAAAAAATAGGTATAAGCGAATCTGATTATATCCATCCAATTCAGTGTACTCTGAAACGAAGCATAATTTTGTTGAAAATATAACCAACAAACATTTGGACTAATAAATTTTCTCAACATATTCCATTAATCTTGGGTGAAAATATTGATGCTCAATTTGTACTTGATTCATATGCTACAACTACTTACTATAGTTCATACATGACAAAACTAGAAAAAACAATGACATTGATGTTTAAACGTGTGTGAAGTGAGTGTTAAAAAAAAGGTGATATCATTGAAACAATTGCAAGACTTGGAAAATATTTATCGAACTTATAACAAATTTCTGCACAACAAGCTGTATATATAATGTTGTCAATGCCATTGAATACTAGTTCAAGCAAATGTATATTTATTAATACTTCAACAATAGATGATCAAACTCTTTTACTAAAGAAACAAAGAGACCTAGAACATGAAATGAATGATTAAGAGAAGATAGCATGTCTATCAATTATCAGTGGCTATTTTCAATGACCAAAAAACTTTGAACATGTATGTTTAGTGGAATTTGCATCCTATTATACATTGTAAGGCAAAAAAAGAGGAAGCACTGAGAGACCATATGTTATAAGGTATGTAAATTATAATAAACATATTGATGTTGATAAATATTATAGAGAAAAATTAATGTTGTATGTCCCATATCGCATTGATGAAAAAGTATTTAGGGAACTATATTTGAGCTCGGAGAATGCATATTTCTTATTTGAGAAAATCATAAAATGTAATGAGCAAAAATTCACCAATGAAACAATGACAAGGTGGACTGATATTGATAACATAGTTACTAAGCTTGAAAAAAAAGAGAGAGAATTGTTTGAAATAAATTTACCTCCATATGAAGAAATAGAAAATGAAAAAAGTTATCAAAAATACGATAACGAGTCAGATACACAATCATTAGAGAAATTTTGAGGTCTAAAATGGGTCTCCTAAGATAAATGTACAACAAAAATAAACCTTATGAGAACCAATAGGATTCAAGATGATTATGTCAACCATGAGGGATGATTCACCATTTTTGATGTAAAAATTAAAAAGATTAATAATAATAAAAATAATAAAAGCTACTTTTTCAACTTGTATTTACTTATCTCCTAATATTTTAGCTATAATTTCAAGCGAGAGTATTTTGCGTTGGATGAAAAATTTAATTCCTGATCCAAGGAGTATGCATGTTACATACTTTTGATGGACCTTGCTACATGAAAAATGATAAATACATGGAAAAACGTGATTGCAATTTTTTCGTGTAGTAGGGTCCATCGAAAGTATGGAACATGAGTATTCCTTGGATGAGGAATGAAATTTTGCATCAAACAAGTGTTCCCACTTGAAATTTGAGTAAACCCACAAGGAGATAAGTTGAAAATACGAGTTGAAAAAAATAGTTTTTTTTCCCCTAAAATTTGATGATGTAATGTAATCTTATTTTATTATTTCCACTATTATTTTATAATTTCCTTATGACGCCGATTTTAGACCTCAAAATTCCCCTAATGATTTTCAAAAGGCTAAAAATGAAAAATAACTTGGTTGAGAGATTCTTATCAACCTTATAAAGAACCACAAGTATTAAAGAAACAAAATTCTATGAATCATGAGAAAATGGCTTAACGCGCAACAGACAAAAATGTAAAAAGAATAGCTTGACAAGAAGAAATAAAATCCAAATGACGCATTGGTATGTACTTTGTAACATGTGCTTGGGGTTTGGAAAGCACATTTACTATTATAAATAATATTTGAATCCTGCTAGATTTCCTTATCATAACATGTTTGGATATGACCCATGTCAATTAAAAGGAATCATCACAACATATACAGGGAAGGCACCGTTCAATGCAGGTGATATAACATTAATTATGCATTCCATTTACGAATTAAGAAATCGAAATATATTTCTCTTAAAGGTGAAAAATTAGACACATTAACAAAACATTTTGAATAACTTTGTGTTATGCTGATTGATGAGGTGTCTTTAACAGGTTCAACATTATTATACCACATGGAAAAATGCTTTCATGAAATTAAGCATACTTTGTTGGATTATTTTGGAAATATTGATGTAATATTTTAAGGTGACTTGTTCCATGTGCAACTAATCAAAGATTATTTGATTTTTGAGCAACCGATTTTAGTAGGTGAAAAAATAACATATGATTTCTGGAAGAGAAAGTCAAATGCTATGAATTGCATACGACAATGCATAAAAAAGATAACAAGTTCATTGAATTGCCTTAACAAAATGGCGAGTGAATTCAAAAAATGATGAAAACATTAAAAATATAGAACAATTTAATATGCTACAAGCCTATATCCCAAATGGAATCCAATTGTTTGCCATTACCTATTTACAAAAATAGGACTGTACAGAGCATAAGAAAAATGTTGTCACACATAAATGAGGAGCTAATAGTTCTTGATGCAATTGACAAATCTCACAATAAGGAAATAAGATTTCTTGCATATGAGAATACAATGAGATTACCATCGAAAATACTTATCAAATGAAATTTTCTTGTTGAGATATATGTAGGGAACTATAATACAAAGGATGGTCTCATTAATGGCACTAATGGAATATGCAAAAACATATGAAAAGTAGAAATAATGTTGATGTGTTATGGATAGATTTTGTAAATCCAGATATCAACAAACTTCAAAGACACAAGTATCATGAACAATATGATGAAAATATTTCATTTGATTGGACTCCAATATTGTGTGTTTCAAATCCACTGACACGTAATTTAGCAAGAGATTTACAACTATAGTGCGTAAACATTCCGATACAACTAGCTTGTGCTAGAACAATTCACTGATCACATGGTTTAATGTTAAATGGACTTGCATTTGATCCAAGTGGCATATCAACACATGGACTATTTTACATAGCACTCTTGTGTGTTATAATGATGGAATCATTGTATCTTCTTTAAATACTAACACATAATCAATTTTGTGTAAATAAGAAAGTATTACAAGAAACGAAATTCTTAAGAACTAAAGCATCATGGAAATTGTGATACATAGAGAAGCCAATAACAAGGAAATACTTACATGATGCAAGTTAAATAATTTGAAGTCTACGATGCTCATGTGAATAACCATTTAGTGCGCAGATTGAAGATTTAATGAATGCTATGATTCTCTGTATCTAGGAAATGCATTTAAAATTTCCACTACCCAATACTGAATTTCATAAATTCAATTTCAACATATCAAATTGTCTTCATGAAGTACTTACTTGCATACAAGAGAACATAGAAATCGTATCAATGAAAAGAATTTGCAATAAAAAAATCAAACTTGTTTTGTTGGAAGTATATTTCCAATATCGGATATGCATAATAAATGTATATATTGCATTGCTTGTACCTGTTTCCACAATAATTGATGAAATAGCAATAAAAAAGGCACAATTCACATTGGGTGATTATATTTTTATACTTATTGGAGATTTCAATATCATCATATTCAAATAGCAAAAGAAGTAAACACTTATTAGAATATATGCGGTGTGAGCAGTTACAAGAAATAACGAGGAATTTTTTTTTATGGGAATAAGACAATTATTAATCACGTTTGAATGACATGCTCATATGTCACATTCGTACTAGAGTGACCATGATGCAATACATGCTTCGTATACTTTGAGTAGTTATAATACTTAACAAAGCTATACAATTTTTTTTTGAAGCAATAAAGTTCATAACCAGATTATATTGCATTCAACGACAGGTTTTGCATATAGGTATTAACATAGAATTTGTTTATTTCCTTGTCTTTGTGAAGTCCAAAATAATAGTAATTTATTTGGACGTGGAAGGCAATAAATTTCAGATTTGTAGTTGTATTATTATAACTTTTCTAATATATGAATTGCACATTGCAGGAGAAATAGGAAAAAATTCATGAACAATGTGTGAAACTTGCAAATGTGCGGAAGTGTTGTTGTCTTTTTTCATATTCCCTTTTTTGTACATACTATACCCATTTTGTGTGACACTTTTCCCGTATGTTTGTGGAGATTTTTTAAGATGCCATAAATTTTTGAATCAACGTTTAGTTAGGTTGATAGATAAGAGAGCGAAGCAATTCACAATAATTGGTTAAACTACATGTGTCTCTCAACTTTTTCAAATCTGTGTTTCATGTTATTCATAATTCAAAGATGATAATAACTAGGTAGTGGGCATCAGCTACATATCCTTGTAATTTCGTAATAGGAATATATTGGCACATATTTTTTGCGGTAAGAATTATTATTGACATTCTGTGTGATAGCTGCCATTATTGTAAAAAAATTATAGTCACATGCAAATGAGATGCATAATAAATGGATGAGATGGTTTTGTAGTTTTAAGGTATATTTTCACTT
>APFE031653708.1:199646-290051 GCA_000404065.3 Pinus taeda
AAGAGGTGGTTGTAAACAAGCACTTTTTCCAAAACATGGAGCAATTAATATTGAGAATCAAGCTAATGATATTATAGAATAAGATAATGATGTTGATAACATAGTTGAAGAAGATTGAACAAATATATTGATCCATGAGACATTTAATATGTTGGAATGGATGATGATGACAACCAATATGATGACTGTGATTTTGATTTACTTGTACTTGACATGGAAACTAAACCTCTTTATGAAGGTTCAAAAACATCTCTTCTCTCTTCTCTAGTGTTGTTGGTCAACTTAAAGGTAGTGAATGGTTTTTCAAACACATGTGTCACGCAACTCCTAAGGTATATAATATATTTTGTGACATTTAGTACTATATACATGATAAAGCAATTATTTTTTCCATTACTTTTAATGTTAGCATGTTGATCTGCAACATTTCATTAATTTGTAACATTTGGATGCAATACATACGATTAATATTGTTTAGTACATTAACCAATACTATTTTTTATGTTTTAGATTATTATGTGAATTTATGTTACCACCCTCAAATGTTTTACCTTGTATGTACCTAGATTTACACGTCGTTATGAAAGATATTGGAATCGAGTATCAAGTTATTCATGCATGCCCTAATGATGATATTCTATATTATAAATAACATGTGTTGAAAGGAAAATTCCCAAAACATGATGAGAGTAGATATCAAAATGGTAAAGCAACAAAAAATTTGTCTCACAAGATTCTTCATTATATTCCCATAATTCCATGTCTGCAACAATTGTTCAGGTGCAAAAGCATAGCAAGACTTGTGGATTACCATGCAAGGAATAGAAGTGAAGATGATGTCAATCCATTTGAAGAGGCTAGATCTACTTACTCGGTGTGGCCTGTTTTTGTTATCAACAATAACATTTCTTCATGGAACTCAATAAAAGGGGAGCACATAATGCTGACAATGATTTTTCTAGGTATTAATTTGCTTACAATAATTTTTTTTGCACAATAACATCTCATTCATCTTGTTTGTGTCATAATTATGTCCAATATTATTTTGTTAATTTACTCATATATGTTCAATTATGCCTTATAATTGCATCTTATAAAAAAATTTATTTACTCATATATGTAGCAATTATGTATTGTATGTTCAATCAATTAGGTAAGTACCAGGTCAAAGATATGAATGTATATATCGAGCCTATTATCGATGAGTTAGTGGAATTATGGAATGGAGTCACTATCTATGATATCTCTATACCAATAGTTGCACAAAGGGGATTTGAATTCCATGCAATGCTTGTATGGAAAATTAGTGATGCCCCAAGGCTAACACATTTATGTGGTATGTTATAATGTTACCCCGCACTTTAACAATTTTTGTTTTTATGAAGTTCATTTCAAGTATGTTTTTTAAATAGTTTGACCTTCATTGTACATACTTAAAATAATTGATGTAAAAATTATTTCATCTCTTGCAAGTATTTAAACAAAGGGTAAATTTACTTGTCTAGTTTGTGGTCCTAAGATTAAATCTCATCACTCAAGAAGCTTAGGAAAGGAGGTGTTTAATGAGTATAGGCACTTCCTTTTTAAGAACCATAGGTACCAACATACCAAAAAAAATATTTTCAATGGGAAAGAAGAGATTGGAGTAATACCACGGAGAATAACACCTTGTGCATGGAAGTTGCAATATAATAGAGTCTCTTGAGGTATGGATCGAATTGTCTATGTATCAATATACATTATATGTTTGGATTATTTTATCTTTTTATCGCATTTTCTTCATTGTAGTAATTGACAAGTTATATTGTTGTTATAATATCTTTATCTATGATTCACATTGTAGGTCGTGGAGCCATTACTAACAAGGCACTTCTATGAGGAATGAAAAGTTATCTCAAGCAATTAAATAGACTCCCCTACTATGAGCACCTATAAATTATTCATTTTTTTAATACAATGCACATCGAGAAGAATGTAACATAAACCTTATGGAAAATCTTAGATGGAAGGATAGATAAGGAAAAAATTGTCAATATTTATAATGACATTAAGGAGGCCAACCATGCATTACAAAGTGTGATTCATTCAAATAGTGATGGAGACGGCCAAAATATAAGCACCCTTCCATGGTTATTAGTAGAGAAGCAAATCAAGCATGTTAAAGACGTTATTGAAAATTTTAAATTTCCAACTAGATTTTCTTTAAACATAAAGAATATCCTAACAAATAAAGGTGAATTAGGTGGTGCAAAAATTCATGATTGGCTTATGTTCATTAAGGTAATTATTTTGGTGCATATATATTTTATCCATTGGTGAAAAATATTATTAATTAGTCTTTTTTTTTTACTACTAATTTGGGAAAAAATAATGACTGATCATTATTTTTGTTACAGTGCGTTCTACCTTTATCTCTCCTAGAAAAATTTGACAACAATGTCAAACAAGTTGTATATGATCTTGGAAAATACATGAGGTAAGTGGATATTTATGTGCAAAGTGTAATTTGTTCAATAAGTTGTTGTGTCACATATTTTGCACTGCATGTGTTTTGCTTGTCATCATGTACTATACCTTTTTTTGTTGTTGTTGAAACCTGTGATTTGATTATTTCATTTGTAGATGGTTTTCATCTAAAGAAATCAATAAAGAAGATATAAAGTATTGGAGAATAAAAATTCCTCATCTAATGTGTGAAATGCAAAAGTATCTAGCTTTGACATTTTTCAATGCACAAGAACACCACCTCATACACCAAGTTAAGGAGATTAAAAAGTGTGGACCTGTACACACAAGACCAATGTGGATGGTTGACAGGCACTTGAAATCACTGAAGGCTTTGTTAAAAAAAAAAGCACATCCAAAGGGGTATATGTTAAAGGGATATATGGTATATCAAACCATGGCTTATATTCATTGATATAGTGATGAAATAGGAAAAATTATTAATGTATTAGATCGGATTTGGGATGTCAACTCTATGGAAGATTTTGAATAGGAGCACTTATTGGGGAAAGGTAGAATGAACAAAGTGAGATGTAAGTAGATAGTGGAGATTTATAACACCTTTGACTTATTTGTTTTTGTGTGTATTGTACTTATTTAATTTTTAGTCTTCCTACATAATCCATTATTATGAAGGTATAACATGGTAACTAATTATATAAATGTGAATTTTTTATTTTAATAGAGTTGGTCTAGAGTGGGATGCAATACATTTATACATTGCAAACAATAAATATTAGATGAAGGTATGGATTGAATGATGAAAACAAGCTAATAATGGTAGGTTATCACGACATATTGTTTCCTCATTGGTCAAAGAAGCTCAACGTAGTGGAGATACCAATATTATAGAGAGGGAAATTGATTTAGCATATGGTTTAAAATATTATTAGGTAAGCATATTCGACGATACTAATTAGTTTTTTTACAATTATATTCATGCATATAGCGTGTTTTTTCTTAATTTTCAAATTTTGCAAGTATAAATATGCACGCATATCAATTTTTAATGCATTTTTTATGTGTTTGATGTATTGTAGTTGAAACACCACAACAAAATGTGGTGCAATGACCGCAAATTTCACATCAAAACATTGGATGAAAAGATGAAAACTTTTGATAGTGGGATAATTGTAGCATTTAAAGTTATTAATGTTTCATATAAAGGTGATAGACATCCAAAACTATCTGAGAATAAATACTATGGGTATCTACGTGATATTCTTTAGTGTAACTTTGAATCCTTCAAAATAGTTCTGTTTGATGTCAAATGGTTTAGGCTACGAATCCATGAACGTGACACTGATAGAACTGTTATTGAGCATGCTAACAGATTTACCATGGTTTTGATACAAGGAAGCTTGAGCCAACATTAGAGCGATATGTTCTTCCAAGCTAATGTGAACATGCATTTTATTTAGATGTTCTAGGTAAAGCAGGTTGGTCATATGTTGTTAGATATGATCCCAAAGGAAGGCATGTAAAGTATAATGTAGTGGAATAAGATGAAATTGAAGAAGAATATGATGTAGAGGAGCAAGGGGTTCATGCAGTGTCAGACGAAGATGTCGAATAAGTTCAAGGAATATATGCTAATCGAGACAATTTTAATTTGGATGAACTATATGATATTGACATTGTGCTGGATGAAGAACTTGAAGAAATTAAACCAAATGTAGAAGAGCATGTTCCAGATGATGATATAGATGATGATGATGATGATATGGTGAATCCTTTTTACATGAAATCTAAACTAGATGATACATACGATGAGATGGATGAGTAAGAATATTAATGACATAAGAATGTTGAAAAGCATGAGGTATGTATTTATATATTTTCATTTGGTTTTTTCTCTTTCGTTCACCTTAAATTTTTATTTTCCTAGTTTTTATGTTTGAATTCTATTGTGTTTCTTTCAAATATATTATAATAGATAGATTGGGTATGGGGAATTGAGAGTGATGTGGGGGGGGAGGAGGGAGATGGGCCATATGAGCTTCCACATTCACGTGGTTGGCCTTGTTAATTAGAGAATATATTATTCTTGAAATGAAGAGAAGCTTATTTACATTTATACCATAATTTCCAATTTTCACTTTAATGGTTCATTAAGTAGATGTACCATATGAGTTAGGTGATAGATGGACCAGGAGACACGATAGTTGGGTAGACATGCAAAGTAAGGTTGGCCCATGACTGCCCATGAATTTATTTCCTGCCAGGGTGTCTCATAATTATTTTTAGAAAATTGACTAAATTAATGTTTAGGTGTTAAAAGTGGGTTTATAATTGATTGTTTATGCAGCATGGACATACTTACAAGTGATAATATTTTGTTTTCATTGATGAGCTAATGATTTGTGTTGACTAATTTTCATAGTAGGGAAAACATCTGCACCATAGACGCACGCACACGAAGGCAAAGCATCTGGACACCCCTAGGGGTGTCGCAAGTTGAGCACACTGGGACATCTTCCTAGTAGGGGTGCCCGAGCGATAAGTTGGTGGGTCGACCCAACTTGGAAAGGGGTACTCACATAAAAGAAGTATGGTTGGCCCATGATTGCTGATGAACATAGTTCCCACCAAGGGGTCTCATAATGATTTTTAGAAAATTGACTAAAGTAATGTTTGGGTATTAAAAGTTTGTTTATAATTGATTTATTATGCAACATGGTACTAAAAAATTATAATATTGTGTTCTCATTGATGAGAGAACAAAGGTGGGGCTCTCGGGCACCCATGGGGGTGTGCTAGGCACGCTAGGGTGCTTGACGCCCATGGGGGCATTGCGTGTTGGGCATGCCAAGGCACCCGACACCCATGGGGGCATCATGTGTTGGGCACACCAAGGCGCCTGACGCCCATGGGGGCGTCACGTACTGGACACGCCTGGTTTTCCACTTGGTAAGGGTGCATGTGCAATGAGTTAGTGGGTGGAGCCTACCTCGAAACGTGTTGAAAAAAATTTTCTGATGTGATTTTTCTAAAAATATTTTTATAATACTCAAAATAAATAATGTCAACCCATGACTGCATCCAAAAAATGTAATAACTAAGCACCAATGACCAAATATAGTAGGATGCAAATGAAATTAATTTAGTGTAAAAATGATAATATTTTATTATCATTGATGAGCTAATGATTTGTGTTGAATGATATATTTGTCGCTCTACTACCAAGAGGTGTCACCATTATTATCATTGCCATCATCATCATCTGCAAGTGTTATTCATTGATTGTATCATTTATTGTTTACAATATCTATTCTTTTCAAGTTTCAGTGAATTGATTTCCAGAGGGCTACAGAAGTCTCTTGAGCTAGTCATGATGTGACTTGAGAATGAGTCTAACATGGAAATTTTTCTAGTTTGTGCTCACATGCATTGAAATTTGACAGGGTTATGGTAGATGCATGCATTGATGATATGGGAAAGGTAGCAACACTATTATGCCAATCACTAATGTTTGATTTTTCACCTATCTCATTCTTCATGTGAAGCTTGTTAATGAAATTGGAAATATATCCTTTACCACTATATTTCCCTTTTATTACATTGTAGACTCCATTCATTGCATTCTACTCTAAAATAAGCATATCAACGTAAATGTTATCAACATATCAGCCTCTCCTTGTGGTATAGTCTGTACTTAAACAAAAAAATTACAGTTGAAACTTGTGTTTATATGCATACTAATCACAAGATGAAATTCTAAGAAATATTTATAGATACATATTGAAATTATAAAGAAATATGTATAAAAACAGATTTTTAACTATAAAGAGAAGAACACTATGCTTCGAATTTTTAATACTATAATTCATATTAAATATGGTGAATGTAATAGAATTTATGTTGACTATATGGAATAAATTTACTCAAAGACAAGTTGTCTCTTTGATATTTGATATTTTATTGTTGGTCAATCTCAAGGTGCAAAATGACATTTAAAGCACATATATACCACAAATCCTAAAGTATGCAAATATGATTTTTTTTGTTTTTCTTTGTGAATGTAGTATAAATATCCTTAATATCCACTATTCAATATATTGATTTGTATTTTTTTGTAGATTTTTTTTTGGTCAATTCCATCTGCTACCACTACAACAACTAGGTGCACAACACTTTCCCTAATAAAAATATGTTTGGGGGAGGGGGGGGGGGGGGGGGGGGGGGGGGGGGGGGCGGCGGGGGGGGCGGCGCAAGGGGTGGGCGAATCGAAATAAGGACCTTATAATATTTTACATAACACATTAACATTCTTTGACAAGTGAGCTACCACCAAGGTATTTTGTATATATTGTTAGGTGATATCCTCCTACCACCATTAAATATTTTACCTCACACATACTGAGAATTATGTATCATTATGAAAGATATAGTGATAGAATATCACATTATTGATGTGTTCCCTAAGGATCATATTACATAATGTGGATAAAACACAACAAAGTTTGAATTCCCTAAATAAAGAATAAGGTGCCACACAAAGTTATCCACTATATCTCCATAATTCCCTATTTCCAAAATATTTCTTTGCTGCATCTCTATAGGGAATTATATTCAGAATTATAATCTTTAGAAAAAGGTGTGATCACTAAATCTTGAGGATTAATATCATTTCAACAAACATTGGATAGAGTCTCCAGATTACAATTCAAGATTCTTTTTTTGATCATTAGGGTACTTGGTGAAACACTTAAAAAAAAGTGAAAACAAAATAAAAAACAAAAAAAATATAAATTGAAGAAATACAAAATAAAAAACAAAAAACAAAAAACACAAAAGATCAAAATTTAAAAACAAAAAAAACAAATTAAAAAAATAGAAATAACAAAATAAAAACAAATAACATAACACACACAAAACATATTAATTTTGTGGTGAACCCTACATAACCCTACGGCGAACCCTTCATACCACTACAAAAAAAACCCTCTATGACAAACCATTCAAACCTATGCAGCGAACCCCTCTACAATGAACCCTTCATACCTCTGCAATGAACCCTTCATACCTTTGTGGTGAAACCTTGATACCTCTATGGTGAACTCTTGATAAATCTATGGCGAACCCTAATCTTTATGATGAACTTGAACTTCTATGTCGGCGAACCTTAATCTCTATAGTGAATTTGAAATTTTATGAATTGCTTTGCATCCTCCCACCTCTATGTTATGAATTTGAATGATATCACCCTATGATATCCACACTAGCTTGAGTTGTCAACTACCTTCGCTCAACTCTGAGCTGCTACAAAAGGAAGAGCATCAGGTCAGGACCTAAGGAAGAGCCTAAATTGATAGCTTGAGGACTTGAGGAATTATAAATGTCTTCTATAAGTGTAAATTGTCCAATTTTTTTCTAGGCTTTTGTAAGTGTAAGTGTAAATTGCTTAATTATTGCAAAAATGTCTTTTTATAAGTGTAAATTGTCAATTCTAGTCTTAGGGTTCCAGTTAACTCATTGTTGTTAGGTTTGGACTATGTATGAATATGCTTAGAATAGTGAATCAAAACTCATCTTCCTCCATGGAAACTATACCACTAAAGGTATGCATCATACTCCCAATTTGACTTATTTCATAGGTATTTTGATTTCTTAAGATATATTTGTAAAGGAAGTCTCGACTCCCTTCTTTCCAAAGGACTGAAGTTACTCTTCTATGTCAGAATTGTTATATGTTTTTCTTCCAACAGGCCTAATATCTATTCATATCATTTGGACTTGAGTTCATATTATGTATAGGTATATAAGAATCTGGGTTTCGATCCTCTTGTAGTAGGACTTATGCTTAGAAAAACCTTCAATGAAACCTAAGATTTGTATCTCAAAATTTTGGACCATTGGCAATGGCTTTAATGAAGATTTTATGCTCAATATTGAAAGGAGATTAGGCTCTTTTTCTAGGGTTAACGGAGATGCTTATAAGTAGGTCTTAACCTGGACTAAATAGTGGTCCAATTCGAAGGTTACATTTTCTCTACAATGACATCATTCGAACGTGTCATTTATTACATTGATGACTAATTTTAAACTAATCATTTAGGACTAATATATGTGCAAATATCTGAATCTACACATCATAAATCCTACTTCAATCACTGGTTTATCATCTTCTACTTGTTATTACATTCAACAAGTTATTTAATTTATAAACAGTGATGAAAAACACTACTTCAGACTACACTGACATATAGATCATAAACTGAAAATATATGAGATAAACACACAAGGGACACCGTTGTTTTGGGACAACACGTCCCTAGAAAAACTCAATGTAGGAAAATCGGTGCAACATATAGAGGGTTTGTATTATTAAGAAAGTAGAATCTGATTACAACAGGTTGCCTCTCACACCAGCTAACCTTTCAGATAAATCTTGGTAGCAAGAAATACATACAAGGGTTTACCTCATTCTCCATGTCACAATTGATCCATTGAGTGGCCTAACTACAGAAAGCACTGCAAAAATCCCAACATAATCCATGCTTGGGCCAATGTCTTGCCTCTGGGAAACTGCATCACTCGTTCTGCTGGATCGATTTGCTAAAGGAAGACTGTTGTTCATCCCTCACAGATCGGAACCTCACTTCTTTAGAAAAATCTCAAACTTCTGACAATTATCCTGCACTACCACTGCAAGAGACCCTATTGGCCTGTGTGAGTGTTGCATGAGCACCTCCTTGGGCTGCACAGGCCTCTTTGTGTCCTCTCTAATGCTACTATTGCCTCTCTGCCCGGTACTCTTTGGCTCGAAACTCATTTCCGATCCAACTCTATCCTTATTCCCCTATCACTACAACTCTGATCACCTATTCAATTTTTCAGCAAACCTTGCCCGAGAAAAATCGAGCTGACTGATCACTTTCTCCAAATAACCCTCAAGCCTCCTCTTATAATTTTCCCATTGATGAATTAATGACTGAGATTAAATCCCTAATCAATGACTAAAATTAAAATAGACTTGATGCTCGCATGTTAGAATGTTGTCACCCATATTTTTATTTTTATTTTTAACAACATCGGTTACTTTCATATTATAAAACCCAAAATCAAAGTTCTGATACATAGGAATCGGAGATTAGAGCGAAGAGGATCAAAACTAGGTGCGCAGACCCATTTTCCTCGATTCTGCCTCTATGATGACTGAAATTGAAGAGGGAATGGCTATATTGCCTTACATAAGCACCTCCTAACCAACAGAATTTGCAAACCATGGGAAATTTTAAGGGAGATTTTGCGTGACTGAATCATCCGGTGTGGGATCCCTCCTTGCACTAGCCTTGAAGGAGGCTTCAGCCTGATAGCTCTGAGAGAGTGCTTTGATCTGTTCGATGGCTTCTTCAAGGTGGCTGCACCTTCCTTTGAGATTTTCAATCTCTTCCTTCTGTTTCTCCATTTTCTTCCTCTTCGATCTACTGTCAGTTTCGTTTTCCTTCAGGTGCTTCACAAAACTGTTGATCAATATGGTATGGGTTCTACACATGGTGCATTCTCTGCTGAAGAGCCTGTCGATTGGCGCGTTGGCTGGATCCTGGGCGTTTGTCTGGTCCTGGTTCTCCATGGAGCTGGGATCAATGAGAGGATCCGAGGGATAAGGGTAGTGGAGGAGAGCGGGGAGAAGGGGAAGAGCCAAAGGAGGGGCAGAATTCCAGAGAGTGCGGGTCAGGGAAGGGAAGAGTGCAGAGCGCTGGAGGGTAAGAAGAATACACTGGCCACTGCAATGAGAACAGAACAAAAGGTTAGCTATTGATGAAAAAACCAAGAGGAGACCAGCAATTACCTTAAACGAGGGGCGAAGCTCGTGGTCCTGGTGAGAGTTAGGACCCCCTAACTGATGCCTGCGCTTGGTGAGAACACAACGCAACTAACTAGCATAGCCTGGAGCTGAAGAAATTCTGAGGTTCACCCTGTCATTTATATGAGCGGAGGTGACCTACTGGTTCTTGGATCGAGAAGGAGAAGATCTGTTTTTGGAAGAGGAGGGATCGATTGAGGTGAATTTAAAGCGCTTGAGGTGCCTGCCACTAGTATGGGCTCGATCACGCCTTCTGAAAATGGCTGCGCTGATCAGGGAGAGATTCCAGAGCCTGCCTGAGTACATCGGGCCCTGTGGGCGATATGCAGTCCTGTCGTGCCTGGATGGGCAGTCGAGGAGGCTTAGAGATGATGAAGGGGAGATGGGGAAGGGCCAGATACATTGGTACTGATGCCTGAGGTGACCAATAGCCTGGGGAGAGGGGATGAGGGCCTGCCTATGGAATATCCTTTCCATAAAATTTGTCATTTTCCCTTACCTGACTCGTGGGTCTTCCTGCTGCGTTATTTGCTTGCTCATCCGCTTCCACATTGTTGCCTCTTAAGATGTGTTTGAATGTCACTTTGTTGAAGCACCTGATTTGATCCATGATCCTGCCTTTGATTCTATTTAGGGCTATTTGTTTAAAGTCATTTCCAGAATTCATGGCTGCTATAATAATGGCTGAGTCGCCCATAACAAGGAGATTTTGGATGCCGAGATTCTTAGCGATAGAGGTCCCCAAAAGGAGGCTGTATGCCTCAGCCTTGTTATTTGACATGGTGCCTAGACCCCACTCATAAGTGACAATAGTTTTCCCCTGTGGGTCTCTGATAGTTCCCCCAGCACCAGCTCTGCCTGGGTTATTTTTTGAAGCCCCATCGAAATGGAGTGTGTATCTCTTTTGATTTTGGATCCAATTGTTGACTTCATCCCTGGTCCCTCTCAATTTCCAGTCCGAATGTCCGAATCCTGTGATTGCATTATTTTTTGCTCTTGTTTCATAATTTAATCTCCGCATCCACTCTTTTACCCTGTCATCTGTCAATTCCGAGTCTGCCTGGGAGATTCCATTTGCTTCCACGGTTTCTGCTATGAGAGCAGTAGTTTTGGGAAGAATGCTAGAAATACTAGGTTTCTTGTTGTTGAATATGCACTTGTTCCTGGCAATCCATATCTGCCAGCAGAGGTTTGAGGGGATGCTGTTCCACATCCTTTTTGCTAGTTTCATGTTTTTATTGGCGTAAGGGAAGCTTTTCCCCAACCCTTTCTGTAGGAGAGAGATCTGGTTGGGGAGATCTCCAATATTTAAAGGGCTGGTTATTAGTTTTCAACAAGACCTGGCTACTGGACAATCAATGAAAAGGTGGTCACTGCTTTCCTCTGCCCCCTGTACATGCAGCAAATTGAGGGGCCTTGAATACCCTTCTTCCTAAGATTTTCTACTGTTAGGATTTTACCATGAAGCAGGGTCCAGTTGAAGAGCCTTACCTTTGGCAGGCTTTCAGTTCTCCATGTTGTTTTGTAAAGATGCCAGTTATTGGATGCTGTAGAGTTTTGGAGTGCTTTGTAGCCTTCTTTCACCATGTAGCTGCCGCTATTGGGATCCCAAACAAATTTGTCATCTGACAATCTGTTTGTTGGGGCTGAGCCTATGAGAGAGAGCTTAAGGTCATCCCAGAGGTTCGAGATGCCGTTGGGGAGGGACAGTGATCTCCAGCCAACCCAGCAATTTTGATCCCAAAGGGAGATGTCGTAGAGGGTTTTGAGGTTTGCCTCTGCCATCCATTGTTGAAGAGGACTGTATTTAGGGGACATTTCCCTGGCTTCCGTGCCCATTATTCTATCCTCCCATATGCTGATATGTCTTCCGTTGCCTGGGACTTTAGATAAAACACAACAAAGTTTGAATTCCCTAAATAAAGAATAAGGTGCCACACAAAGTTATCCACTATATCTCCATAATTCCCTATTTCCAAAATATTTCTTTGCTGCATCTCTATAGGGAATTATATTCAGAATTATAATCTTTAGAAAAAGGTGTGATCACTAAATCTTGAGGATTAATATCATTTCAACAAACATTGGATAGAGTCTCCAGATTACAATTCAAGATTCTTTTTTTGATCATTAGGGTACTTGGTGAAACACTTAAAAAAAAGTGAAAACAAAATAAAAAACAAAAAAAATATAAATTGAAGAAATACAAAATAAAAAACAAAAAACAAAAAA
Source organism: Pinus taeda (assembly GCA_000404065.3). Classification (NCBI taxonomy): domain Eukaryota; kingdom Viridiplantae; phylum Streptophyta; class Pinopsida; order Pinales; family Pinaceae; genus Pinus; species Pinus taeda. Next base: position 212,194 of record APFE031653708.1, read on the forward strand.
CACAAAAGATCAAAATTTAAAAACAAAAAAAACAAATTAAAAAAATAGAAATAACAAAATAAAAACAAATAACATAACACACACAAAACATATTAATTTTGTGGTGAACCCTACATAACCCTACGGCGAACCCTTCATACCACTACAAAAAAAACCCTCTATGACAAACCATTCAAACCTATGCAGCGAACCCCTCTACAATGAACCCTTCATACCTCTGCAATGAACCCTTCATACCTTTGTGGTGAAACCTTGATACCTCTATGGTGAACTCTTGATAAATCTATGGCGAACCCTAATCTTTATGATGAACTTGAACTTCTATGTCGGCGAACCTTAATATCTATAGTGAATTTGAAATTTTATGAATTGCTCTGCATCCTCCCACCTCTCTGTTATGAATTTGAATGATATCGCCCTATGATATCCACACTAGCCTGAGTTGTCAACTACCTTCGCCCAACTCTGAGCTGCTACAAAAGGAAGAGCATCAGGTCAGGACCTAAGGAAGAGCCTAAATTGATAGCTTGAGGACTTGAGGAATTATAAATGTCTTCTATAAGTGTAAATTGTCCAATTTGTTTCTAGGCTTCTGTAAGTGTAAGTGTAAATTGCTTAATTATTGCAAAAATGTCTTTTTATAAGTGTAAATTGTCAGTTCTAGTCTTAGGGTTCCAGTTAACTCATTGTTGTTAGGTTTGGACTATGTATGAATATGCTTAGAATAGTGAATCAAAACTCATCTTCCTCCATGGAAACTATACCACTAAAGGTATGCATCATACTGCCAATTTGACTTATTTCATAGGTATTTTGATTTCTTAAGATATATTTGTAAAGGAAGTCTCGACTCCCTTCTTTCCAAAGGACTGAAGTTACTCTTCTATGTCAGAATTGTTATATGTTTTTCTTCCAACAGGCCTAATATCTATTCATATCATTTGGACTTGAGTTCATATTATGTATAGGTATATAAGAATCTGGGTTTCGATCCTCTTGTAGTAGGACTTATGCTTAGAAAAACCTTCAATGAAACCTAAGATTTGTATCTCAAAATTTTGGACCATTGGCAATGGCTTTAATGAAGATTTTATGCTCAATATTGAAAGGAGATTAGGCTCTTTTTCTAGGGTTAACGGAGATGCTTATAAGTAGGTCTTAACCTGGACTAAATAGTGGTCCAATTCGAAGGTTACATTTTCTCTACAATGACATCATTCGAACGTGTCATTTATTACATTGATGACTAATTTTAAACTAATCATTTAGGACTAATATATGTGCAAATATCTGAATCTACACATCATAAATCCTACTTCAATCACTGGTTTATCATCTTCTACTTGTTATTACATTCAACAAGTTATTTAATTTATAAACAGTGATGAAAAACACTACTTCAGACTACACTGACATATAGATCATAAACTGAAAATATATGAGATAAACACACAAGGGACACCGTTGTTTTGGGACAACACGTCCCTAGAAAAACTCAATGTAGGAAAATCGGTGCAACATATAGAGGGTTTGTATTATTAAGAAAGTAGAATCTGATTACAACAGGTTGCCTCTCACACCAGCTAACCTTTCAGATAAATCTTGGTAGCAAGAAATACATACAAGGGTTTACCTCATTCTCCATGTCACAATTGATCCATTGAGTGGCCTAACTACAGAAAGCACTGCAAAAATCCCAACATAATCCATGCTTGGGCCAATGTCTTGCCTCTGGGAAACTGCATCACTCATTCTGCTGGATCGATTTGCTAAAGGAAGACTGTTGTTCATCCCTCACAGATCGGAACCTCACTTCTTTAGAAAAATCTCAAACTTCTGACAATTATCCTGCACTACCACTGCAAGAGACCCTATTGGCCTGTGTGAGTGTTGCATGAGCACCTCCTTGGGCTGCACAGGCCTCTGTGTGTCCTCTCTGATGCTACTATTGCCTCTCTGCCCGGTACTCTTTGGCTCGAAACTCATTTCTGATCCAACTCTATCCTTATACCCCTATCACTACAACTCTGATCACCTATTCAATTTTTCAGCAAACCTTGCCCGAGAAAAATTGAGCTGACTGATCACTTTCTCCAAATAACCCTCAAGCCTCCTCTTATAATTTTCCCATTGATGAATTAATGACTGAGATTAAATCCCTAATCAATGACTAAACTTAAAATAGACTTGATGCTCGCATGTTAGAATGTTGTCACCCATATTTTTTTTTTTTTTTTTAACAACATCGGTTACTTTCATATTATAAAACCCAAAATCAAAGTTCTGATACATAGGAATCGGAGAGTAGAGCGAAGAGGATCAAAACTGGGTGCGCAGACCCATTTTCCTCGATTCTGCCTCTATGATGACTGAAATTGAAGAGGGAATGGCTATATTGCCTTACATAAGCACCTCCTAACCAGCAGAATTTGCAAACCATGGGAAATTTTAAGGGAGATTTTGCGTGACTGAATCATCCGGTGTGGGATCCCTCCTTGCACTTGCCTTGAAGGAGGCTTCAGCCTGATAGCTCTGAGAGAGTGCTTTGATCTGTTCGATGGCTTCTTCAAGGTGGCTGCACCTTCCTTTGAGATTTTCAATCTCTTCCTTCTGTTTCTCCATTTTCTTCCTCTTCGATCTACTGTCAGTTTCGTTGTCCTTCAAGTGCTTCACGAAACTGTTGATCAATATGGTATGGGTTCTACACATGGTGCATTCTCTGCTGAAGAGCCTGTCGATTGGCGCGTTGGCTGGATCCTGGGCGTTTGTCTGGTCCTGGTTCTCCATGGAGCTGGGATCAATGAGAGGATCTGAGGGATAAGGGTAGTGGAGGAGAGCGGGGAGAAGGGGAAGAGCCAAAGGAGGGGCAGAATTCCAGAGAATGCGGGTCAGGGAAGGGAAGAGTGCAGAGCGCTGGAGGGTAAGAAGAATACACTGGCCTCTGCAATGAGAACAGAACAAAAGGTTAGCTATTGATGAAAAAACCAAGAGGAGACCAGCGATTACCTGAAACGAGGGGCGAAGCTCGTGGTCCTGGTGAGAGTTAGGACCCCCTAACTGATGCCTGTGCTTGGTGAGAACACAACGCAACTAACTAGCATAGCCTGGAGCTGAAGAAATTCTGAGGTTCACCCTGTCATTTATATGAGCGGAGGTGACCTACTGGTTCTTGGATCGAGAAGGAGAAGATCTGTTTTTGGAAGAGGAGGGATCGATTGAGGTGAATTTAAAGCGCTTGAGGTGCCTGCGACCAGTATGGGCTCAATCACGCCTTCTGAAAATGGTTGCGCTGATCAGGGAGAGATTCCAGAGCCTGCCTGAGTACATCGGGCCCTGTGGGCGATATGCAGTCTTGTCGTGCCTGGATGGGCAGTCGAGGAGGCTTAGAGATGATGAAGGGGAGATGGGGAAGGGCCAGATACATTGGTACTGATGCCTGAGGTGACCAATAGCCTAGGGAGAGGGGATGAGGGCCTGCCTATGGAATATCCTTTCCATAAAATTTGTCGTTTTCCCTTACCTAACCCGTGGGTCTTCCTGCTGCGTTATTTGCTTGCTCATCCGCTTCCACATTGTTGCCTCTTAATATGTGTTTGAATGTCACTTTGTTGAAGCACTTGATTTGATCCATGATCCTGCCTTTGATTCTATTTAGGGCTATTTGTTTAAAGTCATTTCCAGAATTCATGGCTGCTATAATAATGGCTGAGTCGCCCATAACAAGGAGATTTTGGATGCCGAGATTCTTAGCGATAGAGGTCCCCAAAAGGAGGATGTATGCCTCAGCCTTGTTATTTGACATGGTGCCTAGACCCCACTCATAAGTGACAATAGTTTTCCCCTGTGGGTCTCTGATAGTTCCCTCAACACCAGCTCTGCCTGGGTTATTTTTTGAAGCCCCATCGAAATGGAGTGTGTATCTCTTTTGATTTTGGATCCAATTGTTGACTTCATCCCTGGTCCCTCTCAATTTCCAGTCCGAATGTCCGAATCCTGTGATTGCATTATTTTTTGCTCTTGTTTCATAATTGAATCTCCGCATCCACTCTTTTACCCTGTCATCTGTCAATTCCGAGTCTGCCTGGGAGATTCCATTTGCTTCCACGGTTTCTGCTATGAGAGCAGTAGTTTTGGCAAGAATGCTAGAAATACTAGGTTTCTTGTTGTTGAATATGCACTTGTTCCTGGCAATCCATATCTGCCAGCAGAGGTTTGAGGGGATGCTGTTCCACATCCTTTTTGCTAGATTCACGTTTTTATTGGCGTAAGGGAAGCTTTTCCCCCAACCTTTCTGTAGGAGAGAGATCTGGTTGGGGAGATCTCCAATATTTAAAGGGCTGGTTATTAGTTTTCAACAAGACCTGGCTACTGGACAATCAATGAAAAGGTGGTCACTGCTTTCCTCTGCCCCCTGCACATGCAGCAAATTGAGGGGCCTTGAATACCCTTCTTCCTGAGATTTTCTGTTGTTAGGATTTTACCATGAAGCAGGGTCCAGTTGAAGAGCCTTACCTTTGGCAGGCTTTTAGTTCTCCAGGTTGTTTTGTAAAGATGCCAGTTATTGGATGCTGTAGAGTTTTGGAGTGCTTTGTAGCCTTCTTTCACCGTGTAGTTGCCGCCATTGGGATCCCAAACAAATTTGTCATCTGACAATCTGTTTGTTGGGGCTGAGCCTATGAGAGAGAGCTTAAGGTCGTCCCAGAGGTTCGAGATGCCGTTGGGGAGGGACAGTGATCTCCAGCCAACCCAGCAATTTTGATCCCAAAGGGAGATGTCGTAGAGGGTTTTGAGGTTTGCCTCTGCCATCCATTGTTGAAGAGGCCTGTATTTAGGGGACATTTCCCTGGCTTCCGTGCCCATTATTCTATCCTCCCATATGCTGATATGTCTTCCGTTGCCTGGGACTTTAGATATGCTAGGTTTGAAGAGGGGAAGAGTTTTTTTGATCAACTTCCAAACAGATGTGCATTGTCTATCAGTGATGGTTTCAGTGAGGATATTGTTGTTGATCCCGTTCAGATATTTCCTCTTAAGGACCTCTGTCCACTAGGACCATTTCTCATTGAGTATTCTCCATGTTATCTTGAAGCCCATAGCCATATTTGCGAGTCTTGGAATTCTAATTCTGAGCCCCCCTTTTTCTAGGGGAAGAGTGACCTTTTCCCATTTTACCAGGCTGAACTTTTTTGTATCTTGCTTTCCCCCCTTCCACAGGAAACTTCTGATAATCAACTCCATGTGCTTATGGATGCTTGCTGGAGCGATAATAGTGGCAAATTGGTAGATAGGAAGGGCTGATAGAATGGCCTTGATAAGAATTGTTCTGCCCGCCAGGTTGAGCCAGTACACCCCCCAGCTCTGCAGTTTCCCTCTCAATTTCTCAATTAGCTTTACCCAAACCTCGGTTTTGATTGTTTCTTTAGCTAAGGGCAGCCCTAAGTACGTAAAATGGGACCAATTCGATTGAGTAGGGATTTCCATGATCATAGAGATTCTTTGGGCTATGTATCTTGGGACATTCCAGGTGTAGACCATGCACTTTTTGTTGTTTAATTTGCCCCCAGAAGCTTGGAGAAAGAGGTCCAGAATGTTCTTGAATCTCCTGGCCATGAGGCTTGAGGCCCCTCCAATTAAAAGGGTGTCATCTGCAAAAAGGGAGTGATTGATCCCCTTGGTTCCTCGAACAATGTCAACTCCTATTATTTCCTTTAACTTTCGCTTGTTTTCCAGGTGCAAGCTTAGCGTTTCTGCCATGATGATATAGAGGAAGGGTGAAAGAGGGCATCCTTGCCTCAGGCCTCTTGAGCTTTTGAAGGCGTTGCAAGGCCTGCCATTAATTAGGGGGGCTATCCAATTATAGGAGATACATTCCATGACCTTGCTGGTGAAGAACTCTGAGATACCGAATTTTTTTAAAACTGCCTGTAAGAATGAATGGTTTACCCGATCAAAGGCGTTCGCCATGTCCAGCTTGATGATCATGCCCCTTTCATTTCTGGCTAAGCTGCTGTGGATTGCCTCCTGAATAAGAATGACATTATCTGTTATGTGCCTCTTGGGGACAAAGCCTCCTTGGTTCTCGGAGATGAGGGAAGGAAGAATTTTTTTTAGCCTATTGGCCAGAATCTTAGTGATGATTTTGTAGGAAACATTACACAATGAAATAGGCCTGAATCTATCAAATGTTTGAGGATTGGGCTCTTTTGGGATTAGCGCTAAATGGAAGGATTTAATACTGTTGCACATTTTGCATTTTGTGTAGAAGTTTTTCGCCATTCTGATGTAGTCCTTTTTGATGATGTCCCAATGGGTTTTATAAAAGCTTGCTGAGAAGCCATCAGGCCCTGGGGCTTTTTCCAAGGGCATACTGCGGATTGACCATTCGATCTCTTCCCTTGTGATCTCTTTGTTCAGCTCTCCATTTTGTGCTTCAGAGATCTTGTTCTCAATTATGTTGAGGAAATCCGGATTTTCCAGATAGTGTGGGTCAGCGGTAAGAAGAGTTTGAAAATGTCGAGATGTTGCCTCCTTGATTTCCCCTTGGTCCGATAGTTCTCTGCCCTCAACTGTTATCCTTTCAATATTGTTTCCTGCTCGCCTTAATTTAAGACTGTTGTGAAAAAACGCAGTATTTTTGTCCCCTGATTTGAGCCAGAGGCATCTTGATTTTTGCCTTTTCTCTTCCTCTTCCTTTCGGTTCTGGTTGTATAGCGCCTTATACAGCTCACCTTCTTTCCTTTGGTCTTCTTCTGTGTCTTGGCCAGCTTCCTTTTCTTGATTCCATTGCGTTATTTTCATTTGCAGCTCGTTTTTTTCCTTCCTTTCCTCTAATGCATGTTTCCTTGCCCATTGCTTTATGGCAATCCGGAGGAGCTTGAGTTTTGTTTCCCAAATGAAATGGGGGGAGCCCGTTATATCATTTGCCCAGGTATCTTTTATCAAATTTCTGAAGTCCTCGCTGCTGTCCCAAGCTCTGTTGTATTTGAAGGGAAGCGGACCCATATTTTCCCCTTTGTCTAAATGCAAAGCCACTGGTTTGTGGTCTGATATAAAGCCCTGGATAATTGTGCTCTGAATCCTTGAGAAGTTGGCCACGATTCTCTCCTGAACTAGGATACGATCCAGTCTCTCTTTGATATTGTTTTTACCTGTTCTTTTATTTGACCAAGTGAAGCGGCCATTCTGAGGTGGGATATCAACTAGGCTGTGAGTTTGAATGATTTCTTCCAGTGTATCTCTTGAGGGATCAGCCAAGAAATTCCCTCCTACTTTCTCATCCGCGTTCCTTATTAAATTCAGATCTCCTCCCAGGAAAATGTTTCTTCCATGGGCAGTCATAAGATCAGAGGAAAGAGAGTCCCAGCATGAGGCTTTATCTCTAAAGTGGGGGGGAGCATAGACATTATAAATTGTGTATTCTTCCATCTTGGTTGTGTTTTGCATATCTAGCCTGACCCACCATCTATTCTATCTGTTATCTTTGAGTTTCCATTTGTTTTTATCCCAAATTGTCCCTATACCTCCTGAGGCTCCGTTTGCACTCATGGCCAATCCTTCATAATTTCTGCTCCTTTTCAAGCTGTTTTGGAATTCCTGTTCGGTGATTTTGGTCTCCTGGAGTAGGAGGAAGTCTGGATGTTCTGATTTAATGAGATCTCGGACCGCGTTATCTTTTAGGGAGGAGCCCATCCCCCTACAGTTCCAAGAGACCAAAATCATCATTTGCTTGATTTGTTGTGGGACCCGCTTTTCTCCTTCATCTTCTCTCCACTTCCTTTAGTCTTATCTGGATATGTGTCCATTGGATGTTGGGTTCCTGTGGCCATTTCTTTTGCAGCATTCTCATCTCTTATCTCTTTGTTTGATTTCCTTCCCACTTTTCTTGGGGGGTCCATGGTGGTGTTGTTTTCCTTTGTTTTGTTTCTTGTTAGAATTCTTTCCACTGTTGGGGGGGGGGAGGCCTGAAGGGGGAGGAGGGGGATGTCCCGGGGTCCTTAGGGGAAGGGGGAGGGATGGGGGATCCTCGGTTGCCAAGGATTCGAAAGGGTTTGGAGGAGGAAGGGAAGGGAGGGCCAGATCCAGAGGGTTGAGAAGAGAGGATAGGGGTTTCAGAGGAGGGCTTTGAAGACCCTGGAGGGGGGTTTATTTTTTTCTTCTTGACTATTTCCCAAGCTTCTTCCGGGGCTTCAACATTGTTATTGTCTATAGCTTTAGATTTGCTACACCTATTAGCAAAATGTCCACATTCATGACATACCTTGCACTTGAATGGCAGCTGCTCGTAGTCCACTTGCTGGATGTGCGTCCACTGATCCACTTTGAGTTTGATTGCCTCCGGTAATCCTTTCCCCAGATCCACTTCAACGCATATCTAGGCACATGCATGCATATTCTCTTTAGGCTCCGATCTGTCGATATATTTCCCAACAGCATTCCCGATGGCTTCCACAGATTCATCTCCCCAACAATGGAGAGGCAGATGTGGAAGGCGGACCCAGACAGGGATGGCGTTGGGGACATCCAGTTCAGGATCAAAGTCGAGAGTCCATCGGTTGAGGTAAAGGCCTCTAGTGTCCATGAAGTAGGGACCATTTCTGAAGATGAGGTTACGATCTTCCACTGATTCGAAGAGGAAGGTGAAGAACCCCCTTCCACAAAACCTGATTGCAATCTTGCCTTGGACCATTGTGTTCCAGTTCCTTTCAACCCAACATTGGACCGTGCGGGGGGAAGGCCATAATCCCGTGAACTGGCCAACCAGGCCACGATCAGCAAGGGCCACAACAGCTCTCCTTGGAAGGGCGGGAGGCAGCAAAACTTCCGGGATTTCATCAAGCTTTTTGATAAACTTTGAGGCTGATGGGCAGATTCTTTCCGTGATGTTCTCTGGGATGAGGGAAGCAAAGGCTTTCTCCAGATCTGCCTGGTCCTGGAAGGGAGGATCCATGGCGCGAGGCACTCCCCCAAAGGTCAGAAAGGGGGAGAGGGCAGAAGGCCCAGAGAAGGAGAGGGCAGGAGGCCCTGGGCAGAAGGAGGGACAACAGCAGAAGGCTGCAGCCTAGCAGCTGCACTGCCAAGCACAGGCGCGCTCAGGGGGGCAGGTTAGGAACGCTGCAGGGCGCGGGAGCAGAGCGCGCAGGCCATCCTCATCAATTGAAAAAAAAAAAAAATCCCCATATTTTTATTAATACCCATTAATATTTTTATTTTCCTAAGTTTAGACTTAGGAACCCATTAAAAATAGTAATTATTTTAATAACTCACAATCTGTGTGCAATTTCTCCAAACAATTTCTGGGTCTTGGAGATCTTATGTATTCTAGCTCCTCCACAAAAGTTTGGAGCTAGAGCACATCCGATGCTACCTAAAATCAACACTCTCTCTTAGCAAGGAATGTCCTCTAGCAATACTCCCCAATAGAAGCATCACATTAATCCACAACATTGGTCCTATGTGTTGTTGATGCTTGGCATGTTTCCCTTAATCTACTACTATTTCATCCTATACTATTGCCCATGACACTTCCATTTTCAGTGCTACATTTGTACTGCAACTCTCTCGCAATATGTTGCATCATGTTGCCCATAACACTACCACTGCTAAATACTACACTGCAACTCAGTTGCTAAGAAGTAAGCAACTGAAAAATCCACCCAAACAACTGACATGATGGTTAATCTGGATGCCTGGTGATGCTGAAGCTACCTCTATTGCTAATTTGTTTTGACCCTCTACTGCTACTATGCTATTGCAATCTGCTTTGTGCCTCCCACACTGTTACAACCTCCATTGCACTACTTCATACTATGGCACTCTAGCTTTGCCAATGTTGCTTCATCATCCCTCACACCAATTGACTCCCGTCATCTTTCTACTGCCATTAAGGGCTCCTGTAGCCATATTTGTTCCAATAGTTTGGGCACCTCAAGGATCCTTCCCCAATTATTGCAATCCTCCCGACTATAGCTCAATGTCACCCCACCTCTTCTCGAGAGGTGCATGAGCACTCATGGCGCAATCCTCATCATCATCCTCCTTGTTAGCTTTCACTAGAGTAGCCTTCGAGTCAGAAGCCTCTTCCATGCCCTTCTTCGATGGGAACTGAGTGGAAAAATTCCCTAGTTCCCCACACTTGAAGCATCTGACCTTGGATATATCCTTTTTATTCCTTTTCTACTATCCTTGCTATTCCGATGATGTGAGAGATGCATCCTTCTCCCCCTCCTCCTTCTTGACTTGTGCTCCTTTTCTTTTACTCCCCGCCTTGGTCAGCCTCATGATCTCTTCCTGTTGAAGAGTTACCCACATCTCCTCCCAACTGGGGAGAGAAGCTCTGCCCAAGATACTCTAGACAAATGTCTCCCAGTATTCGGTGACTGCATTCAAGTTAGTCCTAACCATGAACTCAATATCTGGTGTAGACCCCATGGAAGTCAGCTGGTCTTGAATCCCTTGCAATGTGAGGAGGAAGGGATCGATCTCTTCTCCCTTTTGCATTTGGTACTATCTCAACTGATTCTCCAATAGCATCTTCCATTGAATGAAAGTCCCCTATTATAAGGTGGTCAATGCTTCCCACATCTCCCTTATTTTTTCCTTCTCAGTAATGTGTGGGCCCACATGATCTTTGACCCCATTTAGAATCATACATTTAGCCTTCACCTAGGCCTCCTCGTACTTCTTTAGCAAATCAATGTCAACCGGAACAAAAACTACCTTCAAGGCATAGTCCTTGATGCAATTCTTGTCTAGGACTATTAGGATCCTTGCCTTCCAGATGGGAAAAAATGGATTCTCCATCCAATCTATCTTAATCCCTCAATCCATTGGCTACCATCTTTTCTCAACCAAATGTAGGACTGGTTCTGTGGTCCCTCTCCTGCAGCTACTCCAGGAAGACTCAAATCTGGATTTCTTTGGCACTAGAAATCCTCTAAGGAACAAGCTCCTCTAGAATCCCTTATCATAATTTCCCTCACAGAAATTCTCTAGCCAAATGTTGAATCACTCCTCTCAAATCCTCCTTTGTTGTTGTTCAACAACCCGGATCTAGATTTCTTTGGCTAGAAATTTGTCAAGGCAATGACTCCCTCTACCTCGTCTTTGTCTCCACAGTCATTGTTCTGTACCAATAGCAACAAAATCCCTCCAACTCCTCAGATTGAATAAGCACTACTCCTTCAACTCACAAAGTCACTGTGTGAGCTGCTCTTGGGTATTGCGTCATCCTCTACAAGCCTGAAATGCTGACACAAGAACTGTGTGAGCCTCTGTGTCACTTCTTTGGCTTGGCGTCACTCCTTCAGCTCCTCCTCTTCCTCTAAAACAACACTGTCACTCGATACAGTTGCTTCTCTGTAGCAAATTCACTAGATCTACTAGATAATGCCTTCAATGTCCTATGATCTGCAATGCTTTGGTACCATGTGAAAATTTCTGAATCTACACATTAGGAATCCTACTGCAATCACTATTTTATCATCTCCTACTTGTTATTACAATCAACAAGTTATTTAATTTATAAATAGTAATGAAAAACACTACTGTAGACTACACTGACATATAGATCATAAACTAAAAATATATGAGACAAACACACAAGGGACACTGTTATTTTTGGACAACACGTCCCTGGAAAAGCCTAATGTGGGAAAATTGGTGCAACATATAAAGGGTTTGTATTATTAAGCTAGAAAAATATGAGTACAATAGGTTTCTTTTCACATCAGCTAACCTTTCAGAGAAATCTCGGTAGCAAGAGATACATAAGAGGTTTTACCTCGTTCTTCAAGTCATAACTGATCCACTGAGTGGCCTGACTCTGGAAAGCACTATGAAAATCCCAACACAATCCCTATTTGGGCCATTGTCTTATGTCTGGGAGACTATGTCACTCCTTCTGCTCGATCAATTGACTGGAAGAAGAGTATTGTTCATCCCTCCTAGCTCAGAATCTTGCTTCTCTTGTAAAATCTTGAACTTCTGACAATTATCCTACATTGCCACTGTAAGGGACCCTCTTGGCCTGTTTCAACTCTGTGTGATCCCCTTCCTGGGCTATGTAGCCCTCTAATCTACCTCTCTAATGCTAATGTTTCCTCTCTTCTTGGTACTCTTTGACCAAAACCATAGAGAACTCAATGGGTGCTTAGACCTAGGAAACAAAAACTTTGAACATGAAACCCATGCTTTAGTAAATAAATTTTCTTTTATAAGGATTTTATTTTTCTTTTGAGAAGTACATATGAGATACACCATGTCATGAGAAAAATAAAATTATGAAGACCTATACTAGTTACAAATTTCAATAGGAACTTCTCATGTTACAAACCTTTAATGTCGTCTATTGAAGATTGCTCCTCAACTAAACTCGTCTCTCCTTCTTTAGTATTCACCTTTATTCTTATTCAAAAACTTGATCTAAAATGAAGTGCATGTGTGATTTATCTTAAAGGAGGTTGAATGTCTACTTTATATAACCTTCTCTGAGCCCAATGGGAGGCCAAATTTAGCTGGCTAGCTGACCTATTCTTGAGTGCACTATAAACATTTTTCCAAAATACAAAATGATTTTCTTTCATTGATACAAGTACCCAATTGGGTCTTTACATAAGGAAAATTACCTTTTGACTCAAGATAATCCTATAGGCATGCAATGGATGACTAACATATTAACCGAAAGACTCAAGCAAGAAACCCATGCTTTATAAAATTTTATTTTTACAATTTTCTTTCTTCTTTTGATCGATATATAATAATTACATCATGACATGAGACAAATGACAATTATGAAGACTGAAACTAGTTACATTTATCAACAAGCAGGAGCATGTTGATTCAAATAAGCTATAGGAGCAATACCAATTATGTTTCCATTTTGAGTTTCTTGCTCAGTTTGGGACAAAGTTCCATTTGATACATAATGAAAACAAGCGAACTATGGTTCGTGATATATATTTCATGATAATATTGTTCAGTCCTCCAAGTGTAGTGAAACAAAATCTCTTCAAGATGATGGCCCTTTTAGCCTTTCATGCTCACCAAGGAAACTTGCAACACCTCTTGCAATTTTAGATCGGAGGAAACCCTAGAAACCCTAGGGTATTCACACATGTGAACATTAGAAGACAAATTGCAAAAATTCAAAATCTTGATATGTCTCTCAATAGGTTGGAAGATCCATCTTTATATAACCTTTCCAAGAGGCTCCATTAGCCCTCTCTACGCTGGATTTTTCTTGACTAGCCGACCTGGTCTTGGGAGCCTTCTAGACATTTATAATTTCAAAATATTTTTTCTTTCCATGATACAAATTCCCGAAAGGGTATTTTAAAATATGACAAGGACTCTTGACTCATGAAAAACCTGAGGAGCATTTGATGTATGCTTTACCTAATGACAAAGTGACTTGAGAAAGAAACCCATGCTTTACAAAAATCATTTTCTTTCTTCTTTTGATAGATACATAAGAATTACATCATGACATGAGTCAAATGGAAATTATGAAGAATAAAACTAGTTACATTCTTCAACATATCGAAATATGTGGGTAATTTTTTAAAATTGAATATTAAATGCTATCAGATTATGTTGAGTTCTCAAGTTATCGAGTGAGTTCATTAGTTAGGGTGAATAGGTTATCAAGTATTTAAATATTACTTGAATATTTTAAATGAAAAGAACTTCCTTATAACTTCTTTGTACCAATATAATGTTCTTCTGGTTTCATCAAGACATTTCTCAACATGCCTTTTGACACTCGCTAATAGTTCCTCTCATTTGATGGAGTGTTATAATACACTCAACCAAACAAGTATTTGTGAGATCTATCTTCATTGACTGATGGAAATTAAGGTAGGATAGAATACATTGACCAAACATATGCTACGTTGTCTATTAGGTGAAGACCAACTAGAGGTGAAAATATTAGAAGAAAAATCCATAGACGCATGGAAATTTTTCTCTCTAAAGGGGGGTCACATTCTTATGATAATGAGAGCATAAATGACATTGATGTGCCCTTGAGGTACAAACATCTAGTGAAACAATGGGCATCCAAGGATATTCTTGAAATAAAAATTGATTTTTCTGTTAATGAAAGGATATACTACATTGCCCAATCATCATGATTCATTACATGGTTTGAGGTTATTTTCCATGGATGGCATAAGGTATGTTACAGAGAATTAATTGAATTGATGGAGTATGCAAGACCCTATTACAACTCCAATTATTGGGTACAACTAATCCAATATACCAAAAGTATGCAAAGATTTGGAGTGGTTGCAAATTATATACAACTAAAAGGCAATGATGAAAATAAAGTCACAACTATGTATATTAATGGAAAGCCAAAAGCAAAAGGGAATATTGCAGGGTTTATAAATAGTACACGTCCTGTCACCACAAATAAGCAACCAAATTGCATATTTGAGGGACATGAAGGAAACGATGTATTCCTACATGCCATTAAATAAATAGCTATAGGGTAATAGTTTATCATTGATTACAATTTGAATAGAATAAATACAAATATTAATATTATTGGGGTGGTATGTATTCAATTGTATCCAACTTGTAAGCAATGTCTATTGTGTGTTATGATTTTCATTTACTACGTGAAGTTTATATATAAACTTAGAAATATGTCAATAGTGATTTTCTTATTAATATAATGATGATTAATTGTGGATGAATTAAAAATGGCACGTATTTGATAAACATAGTGATGAGGGGAAGGCACCAACCTTAGATAAGTCCACATATGCTCATGAGGAAGAGGTTACAGATGATGCAATTTTTATTTCCGTCGATCCAATACAAGCAATAAGGAAGCAACTCATTTAATTACCCAATTATTTGTTTATGATTTAGTTATCTCATCCTTTACATAAAAACTCTTTATTTTACAAGAGCTTTTAGCAGAGTTTGATCCTCATACTACGACTATGGGTTGGGTCAAAAATGGTAGCAATGTCGATGCTCCACCTGTGAGTGAATCATCGGTCGTTGAGGCCAGTAAAACCTCTCAAACACTCACAACATGATCTGCACAACTTGAACAACGCACATCGACATATACACATGATGATGTGGATACAGACCATGATACAATTGAGATTTCCTGGATCTTCCCATGTTATTAGCACAAGATCACTATCGATAATGTTTTTGATAGATGATGATAATGTCCCTATGAAAATAGAGAAAATTATAGGTAATTAAGAAGTGTTTTAAATATTAAGTACAACCTGAATGAAATTAACATATAGTCTGTGATTATTTTAAACTAATGATAATATCATTTTTTAGTAAATGATGTACTTTATAGTCGTTTGTATGACATAATCTTGGAAATATTTGGTTTGGCCATTCACACAAAATGGAGATCCCAAAGTTGCAAGTTAAAATAGGAACTTATTAACACGATGGTTTTCCTGTTCGGTGATGGTACCTTTAACAAATCTAGAGTTGCCTCAAAGGCAGGCCTACATTTAAAATATTTGCGGGACTAGTATAGGTCTCAATTGGAAAGGGACAAGTCATATAATGCCCTCCATCAATTCTAGAGATGGAATGGAGAGAACTTGAGGAAGATGCACATGAGAATACACTTCGAAAAGAAGGGAAGACTCTAGTTAGACCAAGAAGGTATGAGGCATGTTTAATAATGTAATTATGATGCTTTATCATCATTGCGGCATCTAATTTAGTTTTTCAATGTTTTAAATATAGGCTCATAGATACTTCCAAAGCCACACATGCTAGAATATCCAAACATGGGTAAGATCATCTTGGCCCAGGTGGTTACTTGAAACTGGCCACAAAAATTGTAAGTATATAAAAAAGAAATAGTATCCAAATTATAAATTGTTAACAATTTTAATTTAAATCACAGAGGAAGGAAAATTCATGTTTAAATGAACAATTGTAGGGGACACAATTCAAAGAGGCTCCCATGGAGGAAGACCTAAATATTTCTTTCAAGTATGACTATGAAGTCATGGTTGAACAGAGGACAAGCTTGGCGTCTTCACAGTCTTCTAGCACCCAACATAACACTCAGGCAAATAAAAGCAACGAATAATATTTATAAATCATTACTTGTAAAACCTATTGGTTATTATTTTTGTTCATAAAGTAATGTGCTTGATTGTAAAAAGTAGGCAAGCAATGTAGATATAACGCATGAGCCTACTGACGATGGAGTACTTGATCTTGAGATTGATGTTCAATTCGATATTGGAGGTATTTCATGTGTTATAAAAAATTTGTAGTAAGGAATATCATTAAAAATATTTAAATTAAAATGGTGTATCAATTATAACCTTTCTTTTTTATACACCATAACATGTATAGGATGTGGCCAGAGAAGATGAGGAATATATGGCCATATACAAAAGTATTTCGCTTCCCTCCACTGCCGAAGAAGGTAAATAACACTATAATACTCTTTTGATTAATAAAACATTTGTAATAATAATAACTATAAATATGAATTTAACATTTCTTTCTTATTTCAGTTGATGCCCAGCCCCACTTGCAGTAGCATGGTCGTAGGACTAGGTCAGCAGAAAGACATATTACACTAGAGACCACATTTTTACTAAGAGGTTGAATGCCTCATGGAAACTATCTTAACAAAAAATTGTGATTTTCCCATTGTAAAAAAATAGAATGAAATTGTTTCATATTGTTTAAAAAAAAAAATTGTGATACAAGGAGGGTGTAGAATACCATATATTTGATAAGTTTGTGATATAAGTCAATTAACTCCGTTACAAACACCAAGAGCCTATAATGATATTCCCATGCTAAACTAATTCTTTACACCATTTGTGCCCATGATAAGTCAACCATATACTAATTTTTATACCTGTCCCACTCCACCATACACTAGCACACTCCTACTTTAGGTGCTAGCTACTCCTGCTTCAATGCCTAATCATAACAATTTGTAATTATGATGAAAATTTAACTACATATGTGTGTAATTCCCATGGTGGGATGTATGAAACATTGTCCCCAAATTTCTCGTCAATTATTATAACCTTAAATGGGCTAGCACTGGTCAATCTCATGATCTCAAAATGACCCAACAGATGAAAATTTACAATTTTTGTCATCATAATTTCACACTATCTCATGAATGACCCTTTCTACAGGTTATATACATGAATTTATTGAAGCCCACCCCCTCTATCTATCCTATGATTAATTGTGACAGCAAGTGAATAAAGGACAATTGATGTATCTTTATTGACAAGATCCCAGACTTATAAATTGTACTTTGTTCACATGTTATCACAATCAATTATAGGCTAGGTAGAGGGAATGGTTTGCTATAAATTCATGCATATAATATGTATAAGGGTCATCTATGAGACAATGTGAAGTGATGATCACATACATGGTAAATTTTAATATGTCGAGTCATTTTTAGATGGTTATGACAGACCAATGCTAGCCCATTCAAGGTTATAATCATTGATGGGAAATGTGTGGAGGACAATTCATACATCTCATCATGGACATTAAACTCATGTGTACTTAAATTTTCATCATAGTCACAAACTAATGTGGATTTACAACTAATATATGTTATAATTTTGTTAGACTAATATAGATTAGAAAATTCAACCAATATATATTAGTTACAATAAATATAGTAGAAATTAAAATAGTAGGCATTCCAACAATGTCGACTAGTCTATATTGAGACTAATCATGATGATTCATGGGATGGTGTATCACTCATCTCATGATTTATCCCAATAATCATTGAATGTCATAATATTGCTTTGAGGTTCTATTCAAAGTTTGGCAATTTATAAGACTTGTAGCCTTCCACTATTTGCAAGACTCTCTAGCTTCAAGTGGTACACTAAGTCTAGGTTAATTAGTATAAATTTAATGAAGGTACTTTATTGTCCTCAATCCATTTAGAGGATATTTCAAATATTTTTTCATAGGTATGGGCTCTTGTAGGTTATTCATATTCTCTATTTTCTTAGTTTGATCGATATTAGAAGTATAATGCTCATAACACACACATATGCCAATATTTATCTAATATTAATCATTAAGATCTATGCATCAAACATAACTCTCAACTTCTATACTCTATTTTAGACTTAGGATCTTATATATGTATGTGCAAGACTGCTTTGTCCTATTCAAGTACAGTGACTGTAGTTTTCAGACTAGGTATGATCTTTTAACAATGTGTTTTGAAACTTAATTTGGATAACTTGTTCATAAAATGAATTTTAGTCTTTAATCATGATCAATATTTATTTTTGGATTTTTGAAATGGTGCAACAATTCAAATGCCTAGTTTAAAAAACAATCCTCATGCATGTCATTTGGATGAGACCTAATCTATTGAAGGATAAATGCGAAATTATTAATTTTCCAATGCTATTAAATTTCTCATTTTAAGTGTCTAAAAACATCATCAACTACACTCTTTCCTAAATATTTCATACAAACCCATCTTATCTATTCCCTAAACTCCTAAGTATTTTGTGTCTATTATTAATGAATAAATGAATGAATGGTATATGTTAATGAATAGTTGTTATATGTCTATTTATGTATGTGATGTTGTTTCATATTATGTAAACATATTTTTTATGTTAAAATTTATTGAGATGAAATATTTTGTGGATTTACAATGAATGAATAAATGTTTGTTATTTTATTTTTTTTATGTATTGTTGGCTATGTGGGGCCTGACCCAAGTTTAGAAGTGATTTAACCAAGCAAATTTTGGTACCACTGGCCCGTTCGGTAACAATGCGCTGCTGCGTGTAGAAGCCTGTGCGCACCTCTGTACGGGGCACAAATACAATACTATCCTAATCTTGATCCTTACTGCACTATTATATTAGTGCTATGACTTAGTTTGTGCAAGCCCAATATTCTTATTACTTATTCAACTTTCAATTAAGTGTGTGTAATAAAAAACAATATAAATGCATAAATATAAGCAGAACCATAGATGCACAATATTCTGAATCAAACTTATCTTTATTAATAATCCTTTTCAAGTTCAGTTCAATTACAGACCCGATTCTGCCCTGCGCACTCAGCTGTAGGTGTCCATGCACTCAGTTGCGGACTCTATTAGGCCTCTGTGCACTCAACTACAGAGCCTATCCCTACTACTATGAACCAATACACTTCAGATCCACTTCTATCCTCTAAACATGTCTTCGCATCTGTCTATTACTTGCCTACCAAAAACTATCTTTACACTTAGAGCCTCGCTCTATTTATACAATCCCATGGTTCGCGGACCATAGGTAGGCTAACACAACTTTACACTATTTTACAATTCTTAGGGCAGACAACCTTATGACTTATCCTAGGCTTTCGCACTCTACACCTATACTTCACGGAGTCTTTACATTACATTGACCAAAACTTGGGCTTTAAGCCCCAAAAACATGTTGTGGGGGATCCCATGCCCAGCAGGCCCCCAACACAATCATCATGACTCATCCCAAGTCACTCTGCTGGTGCAACAATATTTGGGTGAAGTCCATCCAACTATGCCTATGTTGTGCGAAGGTCCACAACGCATCATTCTGTTGTCTATTGGATTTTCTCCATTTTGGCTCCTGAATCATCTACGTCTGACTTGATTCTCTTCTTTTTTTCCGAATTATATTACTTGTGTTTATAGTCCCACACCCCTGTCCGGCTTCCCAAGTTGCGAATATTGTGCTTTGGTCGGGTAGTTAGACAGCTAGGCCGCCCGTGTAGGGCTTCAGGCGACTGCCATTTACTTTTCCTAGGAAGGGTTCTCCATTAAGTTTGACTTGCTAGACCGCGCCTCCGTCTGTGTCCTCTTTTACCACATATGGTCCCAACCAGTGCATTCTAAATTTTTTGGGGATTTTTTTGAACTTGCTATCATACAGTAGCACTAAATCGTTTACCTTGAAGGTGCGTAACTTGATATGGCGTTCGTGCTAGGATTTCTCACGCTTTTTTTGTACCTGCTGATGGAATCCCACTAGAAATCATTCTCCTTGAGTTCTGCTAATTGTGCGAGCCTTTCTTCCAATGCTTTGTGGTCCGACATGCCTATAAGTGCTACTATTCGCAAACGAGGTATGATGTATTCCATCGGCATGACGACTTCCATGCCATAGACTAACCTAAAAGGTGTCTGACCCGTCAATTTTTTGCACGTGGTTCTGTATGCCCATGATACAATAGGTATGCACAGGTCCTAGTCATTTTGATGTGCGTTACATACTTTGGTCAACGCAGTATCTAGTATTTTGTTGAATGCTTCTATTGTCCCATTAGCTTATGGGTGGTACAGTGTATTTTGTTGATGATACACCTGGAACTCCTTAGTGAGCGCGTCGGTGGTTTCATTCAAAAAGTGCGCTCCACGATCACTCATTAAGATTTTCGGGCAGCCAAATCTTGTCAACATGTTGTCGAACAAAAACTTCGCAGTCGTAGTGGCTGTGTAGTCCTTAACTGGCTGTGCTTCCGCCCATCGAGTCAGGTACTCCGTCGTAGTGATGATGTAGCGCACTCCCGTCTTTCCCTGAGGTTTGATCAGCCCCACAAAGTCGATTGCCCATTTTTCAAATGGATGCAGTGTCATTTGTGGATTGAGTGGCATCTCATCCCTTCGTGATGGGTTTCTAGTCCTTTGACATATGTTGAAGGCCCAATAGTGTGCTTTCAAATCTTGGTGTAGGGTTGGACACCATAGTCCAACACGAAGAATATTTTGTGTAGTTGCACATCTTGCATAGTGTCCTCCTGTAGCACCCGCATGTGCTTCTGCGACGATCTGTTCTCATTCAAATTCAGGTACATATCTTCGCAATATCTCAACGTTTCCCATTTTTTAAAGGTGCCCCGTGATGACAAAAAGGTCCGCCGTGCACACCACCAATTCCTTCTTCTGTTGGACTAAGTATTCCTTCGGCACAGTACCTATAGTTAAAAGAAATATTATATCTTTGAAATGTCCATCCGCGATGCACACTGTGAAGAGCTGTGCATTAGGTAGTCCCTCCTACAAATTTGTTGGCTCCTTGCTTGTCTTAATTCTTGATAAGTGATTTGGTCCTGCATTTAGGCATCCTAGCTTGACAATGACCTCAAAGTCATATTCTTGAAATAGTAAAAGCCATCTGCATATGTGCCCCCCTAACACAGGCTTGTTCACCAGGTATTTCAACGCGGAATGGTCGGTATACATCTTGAAGTGCTTGCCAAGTAAATAGTGTCAGCATTTTTGGAGCACGTACACCATTGCCAACCCTTCGCACTCAGTAGTAGAGTATTTCTTTTCAGACAAACACCAACTCACAAACGTGATCGGGTGATCCACGCCTTCCACGGCTTCCTGTGTGAGTACAACTCCCAGCACAATACACGATGCATCAACATGTACATGAAATTCTACGTCCCATTTTGGGAATGCCAGGATGGGAGCAGATGCTAGTTTCTTCTTGAGAACATCCAATGTTTTCATACAATCATCATTCCAACAATATGTAGTGTCCTTTTTCAATATTTTTTCCATTGGCGCTGTTATTTGGGCATAGCTCTTGACAAACTTTTGATAGTAACCAGTGCACCGCAAAGTAGCATGTAGTTGTTTGACACTTCGCGGTGCTTCCAGATTCAGAATAACAACAATCTTCGCAGGGTCCACCATCAAGCCTTGTTTGCAGACCACATGGCCTGGTAGGTTTCCAAAGGGAATGAGGAAGGTGCACTTTTTAAGGTTTAGCGCAATTTGGTGTCGGCAGCAAGTATCCAACATCAAATGTAAGCTCGCTACATGGTGTTTAACTAACCCAAAATAGTCCAATCATCTAAATAGACCTCCAAGAACTTATGTATGTATCCCTTGAACGCGGCCACCACTATGCGTGAAAATATTGTTGGCGCGTTCTTCAGTCCAAAGGGCATAACGGTGTATTGAAAGTAGCCCCATTCTATTGTGAAGGTTGTTTTTCTCCTATCTTCCGGCACGATCTTGATCCGGTGGTACCCTGAGAAGCCATCCATGAATGAGTAAGCTTCCTGACCGCCAACATTCTGCAATACTTCATCTGTGAATGGTGTCGGGAATGGATCATGAACACAGGCGTCATTAAGCTTCCTGAGGTCCATGCATATTCTTATTTCACCCTTATTTTTTTTCTCCTGCACTACCATAGCACTCACCTAGTCGGATTCTTCCACTGGTTCAATAATTTCGGCTGCGAGCATTTTCTCTAATTCGTCACGAACCTTTTCTTTATACTTCAGATTTAAGTGGTAAGGTTGTTTCTTGACTGGCTTCACATCCGGTTTCAAAGTGACCTTCATCATCCCTAAGTCACCAATGATCCCCTTTAAGTCCGTGATTTTGGTTGGGAACAGGTCTTGATATTTGTGGAGTAACTCGGCGACCTTATCTACTGTAGCATCATCCCAATAGTCCATGAGCATCGTGTACTTTGGCTATGCTTCTGTGCCAATGTTTACCTGCTTTGTTTTTAGCGGCATGGTGATGTCAGGATCCTCAATTGATGGTCCTCGAACCTCGCGACAGCCTTCGGTTTCTAGAATATTAATATTTCGGGGGTCATCATCATCCTCCTCTACCTGCACGTTATAACATTATAGGGCACTACTTAATTGGGTCTCCCATGTTGGTTGAAGCATTTCCAGTGGTTCCTGTGGTATTTTGAAGACGGTGGATTTTACTGCTTGCAGCGCATCGTCAACAGTATCCAACCAGTGGTATTCAAATGTGAATGTTAACAAAAATCCCTTGCACAAGACATCCCATTCGCTCATACCATGTCGAAGTTCCATCTCAGTATACCAGTTCATGGGTATGACATCCAGGATATGGTAGAATAAATGTACCCATTCAGGTTGTGGTTCTTCCCCATAGGCCTTGGCCCATTTTGCGAGGCGCGTGCGTGGGTCATCTCGTCCATCATATTTGTCTTCTAACCATAGCTGCAGTTTCCCAAATCATGGGTGCATCATCCTTCTACATCTGCACCAATCCTCAAAACTTCCTTGATGTGTTCCCCACTAGTGTGCAGGTGTTGCACGCAGCACCCACTTCAACGCATTGAACTGCTGTGGTTTTGATACTGTGCTTTCAAACTTACTCAAGAATTCATCCACCACTATCAATCCATCGTATGTCAACAACTCTCAGGCCTCTGTTGTGATGCAACTCAGTGATCTAATCATCATGTTTCAATTCAACATTGTTACTTCATTCAACCGATTCTTCCAGCGCTCTACTTCTTCGTCTGAATCTGAAGTGTAGGAGATTTAATGCTCCCACGAGATTCTCCCATCTACAATTGGACTCACCCAATCCTGGTGTCACATAGTTATCTTGTAAATAAAATCCAGCTCATCGTCACTTTCATCGTCGTGCACTAGTTCAATGTAGCGTGCTCCTTTGGCTGGGTCCAGTGGGACTACTACTCGTAGCGACTTTTTCTCGAAGATCATTTTGCACTTCTTCAGATTGATGACTCTGTTCATATCAGTGGCCCAGTCGATTCCTCACAACGCGAGATAGGGATTGTTTTCATCGACAATCTCTATCACTTCAAAATCCATCTGTGTGCTTGCGCCCTCAATATCAACTATTACGCCTTACAACCCCCCCATGGGAAAAATATTCTATTGGTTCACCATTCATAATTGAATAGGGGACCACTGTAACACAGGCCTACCCATGCGTTCCCATGTTTGCTTCAGTAACACATTCACGTCCAAACCCAAATCTAGGATTACCTAATCCATTTCATACTCAGTAATCTGCACAGTCAATCTCATTTCCCTCCTGGTGTGCAATGTATGCTTTCCCAATTTCCAGACTACATGCGGTTCTCTTGACCCTACGCACCTGGCGATCAGATCCTATTGTCCCTTAACTGCCTTATTGTCACGTAATAGTTTCATTCATGTCTCCAGAAAGGTGTTAAGCATTGAAGGATCCATTCCTGGCTCTGGCTGATCCTTACTACCTAAAGTGAAGGCCTCCACGAAGCTCTTCTGAGCTTCCATGAATGTCTCCTTTGCGCATTCTAAGTAAAATTAAAGTTCCTTTGCAGGAGCCTTGTGAACCCATGTATCTTCCTCAGGTTGCTTCCTCTTATCATGTTCACGTTTGGGTCTTCTTTGCATGGTTTAGACCTCATCATTTGTATATTCTGAGTTTGAGGAGGCTGGAATACCCCTTTTTCACGCATCTGTGTGATCAACATAGGGAAATCTATTGTTTAATGATCAAACTGAGCACAATACGAATAGGATATCCTCGTCGGGTTGGTACAATCGCAGGCATAGTACCCTGGTCCTCCACAACTATAACAAATTAATTGTCTGCGGCCCCTTCCTAGTCCCATTCCTCCTTGTCCTCGACCTTGTCCCTGAAATCTAGTGCACGCCATCCCCGTAGCTGGGTTGAGGGCTTGTGTTTATATCTGCATCCTATAGGCTAGGGTTCGATCCATCATTAACTCATAGCTACAACAAGTGCGCTCGTCATGGCCTACTGACCTGTAGAAATTACAAAACAACTGCTGGGGAGTCTGTGTATATTTTTACAACAAATGACAATTATTTGTCATGTGTTTTCCTCCTATTTGAGAGATTGCGCACCATAATGTGGGTGTCACACTTGGCCTTTCCTGTGCCCCTAGTCATAATGGCATTGGCCCCCCTCCTGCCAAGTAGTTCACAAACACTGGACAGTGATCCTTGTCATGGCCCTAGCCTTTGCATTTTATGCACCATACTTCCTCATGCGCCTCTGGCCGTGGTACCCTATCCTGCTTCAAACTTTGCATTTCCAGGCATAGATTCTGTAGTTACACGTGGATTTGTTGAACTCCCAACCCAGGGTCTTGTATCAGTGTCTCATGCAACCTCATCGCCATTTCCAATGCTTCGACCTGGGTGGAAAGTTTCTGTTGTGACAACATCCTCAAGTGCAATGTTGTGCATCCGTTAGCGTCATATTGGCCTCGTGGATCATACTCTTCAGCCTTTGTTCTAGATCCCAGGGGGTCTCACCTGGAAGCATCACAATCTCTTTAAACCCGATGATGGATTGTGTCTCTGATTTTGGCCTGCTAAATTCTCTGTTCAACGCATTCTGGATCTCTACTATCCCTGTGTTTGGGTGGTCATTAGAGTGTTTTATATACCATGCCAATGCGCGATCCTGTAGTGCACTCACCAATGTAGCTTTCTTAATATTATCATCCGTGACACCTTGCACTTCCCATACTGCTCTTACCACGAACCAGAATTAGTTCGGATATTCATTCCCTACCCCTCTGAATACTGGTATTTTGATCGTGCTCGCCATACTAAATTATGGAGGTTTTGGAGGTGGAGTGGGTGGAGATGGAAGTGAGGGACGTCAAGCGGGTGGTGGCGTGGGTAGAGGTGGTAACTATGGAATGCACTGCCTTATTAAACTAACCGCGCTTCTCAGAGATACCTTAGTGAGCTCTTCCTTGCTCTCTCATGAAGGTGAAATTAAGGGACTGTTTCCTAATTCTTCACCTCTTTTGTAGATATTTTTGCTCCGCTTTGTCCCAAACATTAATGTATTCGTATGACCCTCTTTTCACACAATAACATCTTAATCCAAGTATTTAAAGACTTAATATACTTACCTCATGGTCCTTTGAGAAAGCATGGTTCTACTTCACTATAGCTCACGGTCGTGTCTACTGCAAACTTAGTGATAAATCCCCCTATTATCCAGTCGAGCCAATGGTCCACAACTTGTGTGATCTTATCATCTGATGCCTCTAGTCTGTGCACTAATTCCAAAGTCCACAATATCACTTAGTTGAGCCTACACCTTCCCTAGCTATTGGCTAACCTCGTGACCCACTCATATAGTTCAGAAGGAAAGGATGCTAAGAAAATCTCATGGATTTCTGTATACACATAGTTATCTAGCCACTTTTTCTCAGATACTTGTGGAGTTCTATTTTCTTGTGTCGCGAACTCTTGAATCTTCTTGTCCAACCACTCTTCAATTTCCTTCTTTGATGGGTTCCAGTGGCATGACATCAGACATCCCTTAGGCAGATCCCGGTCTCAGCAACGGAACCATTTGTTGGCTACGTGGGGCCTGACCCAGGTTCAGAAGTGATTTAGCCAAGCAAATCTTGGTACAATTGGCCTTTTCAGCAATAGTCCATGGAGCGCGGATTGAGGTCTCACCTGAAGTAGTATGGGAGGGTGTTGGAACTAGGTTTCCGCACCCTAGGGATGTCTTTATGAAGGTTTTGGAGGTTCTTGGTCCGAACCTGCGCGCCTGCGCTGCTCTGTGTAGCAGCCTGTGTGCACCTCTATAAGGGGCATGAATACAGTACTATCCTGATCTCGATTTGTACTGTGCTATTATATTATTGCTTTGACTTAGTTTGTGTGGGCCCAATATTCTTATTACTTATTCAACTTTCAAGTAAGTGCGTGTAATAAAAAACAATATAAATGCATAAACATAAGCAGAACCATAGATGCACAATATTCCAAATCAAACTTATCTCTATAAAAATTGTGTTTTTATTTGAGTGAAATACCATAAACTGTCATTTTTCATGCAAGGCGGTAGGAG
The DNA here is from genome assembly GCA_000404065.3 of Pinus taeda. NCBI lineage: Eukaryota > Viridiplantae > Streptophyta > Pinopsida > Pinales > Pinaceae > Pinus > Pinus taeda. The sequence goes on from APFE031653708.1 coordinate 238,847, forward strand.
AAACTCTTACTCTATTAATGGGGCATAAGGAACTGGTATGATTTATTTTCTATTCCATTAATTATTTATCACATCTAACTTCTCCACCTTTCTTTGTTTTGTAGGTACTTTCATTCGCATATCTGCATTTGAAAGATTATGGTTGGAGTCATATACATGGAAAAAACTCATCGAAGTACTACTCAAATTTATCCCACCAAGCTCTTGGATACTAGGTACATGACTTATTTTTATGTTGCATTTTATTTCAAGTAATTTTTTATTTCTACATTGCAAATCTTCCAAGACCATAGATGTTGATAAAAACTAGGGAAAACATAATTAGGATTTCTTTTATAATGTTTTCTTTTGTTATATTGGCAATTCCTATGATATAATGTTAGTTCATTATCATCATTATTATTTTGTGTTTATCATCAAGAAAATTCCAATAAATAAGATCACAATGTAAAAATGAACACCAAAAATATGCTCCAGGCCAGGGAAAAATCCCTCCACAAGGGAAAAACCTAAAAATATCTTCTTATAGAAATTCAAGGAAGACTTCCAAGACTTTTGATCAAGACAAATCGCCAGGTGATAGGCCAACCACCTAAACAACAATGCTTCTCTATATAACTCAATTTGTTTCTCTTCTCTAGCTCGAAATCTAAACAGAGATAACTTTCTTCCCATACGTGAGAGCTTATCAAACAAAGAATTGATGCACAATCCAAACAAATAGACGTTCTTTATTTCCTCGCTATACTTCACCTCTTTCTTGGTTTGAATTTTCCTCATACTTCTTGAAGAGGCCATATTACTTGTGTGACTCAAATGAGGTCCAATACCTCTCGTTTGTTGAGAAATCTAGGGCATTATGTGAGCTAGATTCTTCAATTTGATTTCTCTTATCTTGGTATTTACTTGTGAAATTATATGATGATTATGTTAATGTTCCTTTCATAAAATAAATGCCAATATGAATATCACAAAGAAAAGAACATAATATGTAAGTGCATTGTTGGGATCTTAATTTGTCATTACTATTACCACTTCTTAACATTCATTTCATCTATTTCCACTATTCTTTTATCACATTATTTACCATAATTTATTATATAATTCCATTTCATAATCATTTATGCTCTTGTGTATAAATAATATCTGATCTCATTTATTTTTAATAATTAATTATTATTATACATGATTTTGGTTTATTCATTTGTTATAACCTCACTTGTGATTTTAGCCTCCAAGATCTCTTCCAGATTGTAGATTTGGTCTTCAATAGATAATTAGATATTCCAACTCAAGAATTTGCTGGCATAAGAAGTGACCATTTTGTGTCGGACGTTTTGGGCAAATGAAAGTGAATCTGGAAAATCTGAGACATGGGTTTTGTTTAGAATGGACCAAATCAATTTCTCAAAGTGTAGTTTTCATAAATTCAGTTTTTATTGAGAGAAAATCAAGGTTCTTCAAAGGACATATTTTCACATTTGCTATTGCAGCTGTTTTCCAGATTTTCCCAAATTGTAATAACCAAATTTGACTTGTTCCAGCTAAATCATGATGGACGAATCTCTTAGATCTCATCTTGAATATTGAGATCAGTTTGTTGCAAGTTTCCTTTGGATGTTTGTATATTTAAAAGAAATAATTCAGAGAGAGAGGGGGGCTAGCTGATGTAAGAATTGAGCAATGTAACAGTGGAACTCTTGTTAATGAAATTTCCATCCTTTTGATATTTTTCTCAATATGTGAGTTAAGCATAGCCCTGACTAGGGAGTTGGGCCCACTCTTCTGATCATGTGTTGTGCGTGTGTCTTTTTTATGTATATTTTTTTACTTGTTGTATTTTCTTTATTGCTATTACAGAATTCCATAGGTTGTTGTGAATGCTTTTCTTTCTGCAATTTAATTTCCATTAATGTTATAGTGATGCTTTAATTTCTTAGGCATGAACCCTTGGTAAATGTAACATTGTAACCTTGCTCCTACATATACCTTGCGTGTTACCTTGAAAACTGTATGCACGTAGATTGATGAATTAATGTAGGAAACGAGATTGAATAATTTGTTCATACTCAGACCCCAACACGCACAACTAGGAAAAAACTTCTATGAAGGAGAAAACTTGGGTGACTCTTTCTTTAGTAAATTAAATTAGGTTGAGACACACTTTACCCTTTGACTAAATAAATAGACTTACTCCAATCACCAGACAAATTCCTCCTACAATTATATCTGCAATCATGGTTCTTGGCTCCTTTTATTTCAACTTCAAAATTTCAACCCTCCTTCTGTAATAGTCTCGACCCTCCTAATTTAGAAATCTCAACCTTCCTACTTCAAAAATATATGCCTTCCTGCTTCAGAAATCTCGGCCTTCCTTCTACAATAGAATTAACCCTTTCTATAATCGTATCTGCAACAAGGATTTTTGGCCTCACTGTAATTGTTTATGTAATTAACATTTTCATCTTCCTCTCTATAATAGTCTTCTAAGATTCTTGGCTTTCTCTCCATTTCTTAGTCATATAATAGTTTATCTTACTTCTTGAATGAATTCTTCATTTCTATGCTTCAAATGGTGAAATAGTAGTCGATTTATACTTATTGGTCATTGTGCATTTGATCCGACATGAACAATTTGAATTGAACCTGACTTGTAGGCTTGTAATGAAAGTTGACTTGATTATCTTCTATTTGGAGGCCAACTTTGAAGGATGAATAGTGATCCTTTTGGGAGAAGGAATTGATTTGGTGGAGGACATATTTAGACATAAAAACATTTTTTCTTTCTTGACCTTAAAGAGCCCAAGAAGGGTCTCTTACAAAAATGACTTTGACTTTGACTCAACAAAAATTTGGCTTCAAAATGCCCAAAAAATGTATTTAAAGGAAAACATTTAAGAAATTATATTTCATAGGCATGTCCCTTGCTCATTTAGTGTTGTCTTTTATATAATGACTATGCATTCAAAGGAAATTTTCTTGTTAACACACGATTTCTATGTAAAACAATCCATTTTCGAGAGTCGATGATAAAAGTTGAAAGAGATGAAAATTATGTTTGTTGCCTAAGTATCAACTCCTTGGAAATCTGTGGAACGAGATATAAGTCAAGCACAACATCCCTTTGAAGAATTTTTATCACATTGCTTACTTATGGAGAGGTTCCAAAATATTTCTTTATTAAGCTTGTAATCAATTTTATAGAAAAAATTCAGAATGAACTTAAAGATGAAACAAAAGCTTGGAAAGTTATAAAGAAATATAGAGATTTAGATGAAGACCACATATATCTTAGAATTTATCATGTGGAATTACTTTGCATGAATGAATTCTTATTAGATTGGCTGAAACCACTGATCAGAACCACCCTTGGGGTACCATGAATGAAATGTGAAGCAACAATCTAAAAATAGGTATATGGAAAAAGCACATGCTCTTAGAAGCGATGAAGGGGAAAATCTATGGATAGCTATAGACATAGAGCCTATTAGAGTTTACATAGAACCAAACCATTAGCTAGTCCCTTGATGCCGATAAGAAAGAGAGAGGAAAAGCATATGAGCCCGCTAGTTAGCGGAATATTCCCTTCCTAATGGTATAATACTATAATAATTAAATATAAGGCTAGTTTATGTTTTTCATTCCTGGTACCTTTATGTGTTTCATTTCCCTTGAATGAATCAAATTATCTATGTGAAGTCATTTTTTTCCCTGTTTGATCCCTGTTGACTCAATCATAAAATACAAGCTCTTAGGGACCTATTGATCAATATAGAGTTTTATTGAAGCATTTGTTCTCTACTTTTGATTATTTTCGTAGTGTTTATCTATGATTAGTCATAGTTCACATTTACATTATGATTCACACTTATTTCTGGCTCTTTCTCTCATGTCTTGTAGCTCATGAATAGTATGGTTCACACCTATGATTTGAGACTCGCACTCTATAGATCTATTTCTAGGGTTTACTCTCTAAGATTTCTGACCATCTCACAATGATCTTACAATATATATTATATATATATATTATATTATATATATTATATATATATATATATAATTATATATATATATATATATATATATATATATATATATATATATATATATATATATATATAATATATTGAATTACATTCTCTGTGGCAGGCTCTTTTAGGAGGTCAAAGTCTTCCTCTTTATATATTCTTCCAAGGGCTTGACTAGGCCTCTCCAGGACAACTTCATAGTTGTTGGTCGAGATGTCACTTTTGTCCACCAGGAACAGTCTAAAGAAGAGGGTCAAATTGAATTTCTAAAGTCACTATCAAGGAGGGTTGAATCCACCACTGTAATAACCAACTAACTACCCAAAAAATGTACTCAGTCAACTTCAGAAGTGATCACAAAAGGGAGAGTGAATCTCTATGCAATTCTCGACTAGAGTATCAACACAAACAAATATATAAGCAATCCAAGTCATTATATCAACGAACCATTGAGGAGAAATAAACTACAGCCAATGTAAGCTTCTTAAGCTTCTTCACACTTGTAGATATACCCTATAATAGAAGACCAAAATATTTACAATTGCATACCGAATTTGATGGGATTGATGGTAGTCGAAATGATGCCAACGGCCCCCCCTTAAGAACAAATGAGGAGTATCCTAGTTAAGGAGTCTTGGCAATTTTCAACCATATCAGGTGATAATATACAACATAAATAAAATATAACGTCAGGTAGTGAGGAAAAATCTAGTTGGAATAACCCCCCACTCAAAATAAGAGTGCGTCTATCAAAACCTTCAAATACTAAGAACATTTGTCCTTCACTCCTAAGAGCTCCCACAAAGATGTGAATCTTTGTTGCATGAAAATATTGGTGAAGATGTCTATATAATACTCAAAATAATGGAAATACTTCATATCAATTACTCATTTATTCATCTTCTCTCTCATGTAGTGCATGTGAACCTTAATGTGTTTGGTTCATTGTCACTAAACTCTGTCTCTATAAAACTTGAGTGTATTTTGGTTACGAAGCATATCACTATAGGAAGTTGAACTTGTACACTAATATCTACCAAAATTTCTTAGAAGCAATGGCTTGAATAAAAATGTTCATTACACCCTTATAGTTTTCCCCTACTAATGAAAGAGCAGTAGTTGTATGCTTCTTGCTTGACCAACACATGGGACGAAAACCAAGGTAGAGAAAATATCTTAATGTGGACTTGAAATATGTTCTATCACTATCCTAACATTAGTTTGTGACCAACAATATCCAAGGAAGACCCTATAATCATCTTCGATGATCTCCAAACAAAGAGACAATTAAAAAAATCCCATATTAGTCATGGTAGACCTATCTGTGGAAAGAGGTGCCAATTCCAACTGGTTGATCTCCATTAAGTAGTTGTACTGCTCTCTCATAGTTGCTTCACAAGAGGGGTTCCCCTGAACCTCTGCATAGGTTTGAAGCTTTGATCCAAAAATAAAATAACAACGGATATCACTTTAAAGATCCATAATGGGTATATCTTATAGGGGCTCCAAAAACTACGAGTAACATATAGTTTCTTTCATGTAAATAATTGATGCAAAGACTATTATATATTTTTTAAATGAAGACCTTCGTCAAATATGTGATGACAAAGGCAAATCGTTGAATACTCGACAATTATCAGTTAGAGTACTCATCAGATAATTGACGTCTGAATCGATAGATAGAAGCATCGGAAATTTAACGCTCAAGTTAGACAGAAATTTCATCTGTCGCATATCCGATGCTTTACTGAGAACATGCAAGTGTTAGAGTGATAGCACTCTTGTCACACAATTTACCTATACCATCGATTATTCGACACCTGAACATAAGTTTTTCCTGTCGAACAGAACTCACTCCCATCGCATATTCGACGCCTTAACAATGACATGCAAGTGTCAAAGCGATAACACTCTTATCGCAAAATTTACCTATACCATTGATTACCTAATGCTTAAACTTCAGCTTTTCCCATCGGAAAAAATGACCTATGTGTCAAATATCATACTGCTCACTAGTGCGAGACCTGTTGGATATTCGACCTAAGGCCCATTAGATATCTGACATTTTTTAGTGTCACAAAATCGACTTCTAAACATTAGTTTTTAATGCTTTTTTATGTGTTAGATAGTTGACATTTTGGACGTCGAATATATGATGGTTACTAAATTTTCGACTATTCGACAAATTTCCAGCAATGATTGGATGAGCACTGATGTATCGGATTGTTGATGCAAAGAAGTAGCATTTATGAATAATAGTCATCATATTTTGGCCCCATTTGTACTAGTGGATGGGGTATGATTCATCATTTTTGGAGTAAAAAGGTAAAAAGATAAAAAAATAAAACAAAAACTACTTTTTCAACTCGTATTTTCAACTTAACTCCGTACGATTTTACTCAAATTTTGAGTGGGAGCATTCTTTGGATGTAGAATTTAATTTTTCATCCAAGTACCCATGTTGCATACTTTCGATGGCCCTACTACACAAAAAATGTGAAATACATGACAAAACGTGATTGTAATCACATTTTTTCATGTATTTCACATTTTGCATGTAGTAGGGTCCATCAAAAGTATGAAAAATGGGTACTCCTTGAATGCAAAATTGAATTCTGCATCCAATGAGTGCTCCCGCTCAAAATTTTAGTAAAATCATAGGGTGATAAGTTGGAAATACTAGTTGAAAATGTAGTTTTTTATTTTTTTCCCTCCAAAACATGATGAGGTAATCTAATAATATTTTATTATTTCAACTATTATTTTATAATATTCCTTATGAGGCCCATTTTAGACCTCTAAATTTCTCTAATAACATGCTTTCTTCGAACAACCAATTCCACACAACTTTCTTCACCTAGATATTTTTATAGTTGTGAAATACACTCATAAATAATAATAATAATATAAAATAAAAATAGCAAAACAAAAATGCATACATGAAGAATTTCACATCAAATTCATAATGCACAAAAATCTCTTGAGATTTCATTATACTAACCTCCGCACTTCGCATAGTCTACAAATAATAAAATAACCACTAGTTTTGTATATGCACAACCACTTCTACACAATTTTTTTCAAGAAGCTAACACCAAATAGTATTTTGCAACTGACAACTCAGAAAACAATGACCATCCATATCCATATTACATCCTCATTTGAGTGTAGTGTAATAGAAATGAGTCTCAAACTATTCAGTCGACAAATATTATGAGTCTAATTTCTAATTCGTTAACTATACTTTCTATGACATGTTCTTGTATATGCCTAACTTCTCACACTAGTTACGTATATTTAAGAGCTACACATTAATACACCAACAATAATAGCAACAACAACAACAACAAGGAGCACACCAACACCAGCACCAATAACACTTCCATCCAAAACTCATAACTTTTTCTCTAATGCAAGATGAATCAATCGAATGTTAAATACCAGTATTTTAAAATAAATATATACTTGAATTCACCAAATAAATATAAAAAGGGTATTTTATAATGCCAATAGATACAACCATATCGATATCTTTACAACTAGCTGTTATAACATCATTGCGTGTGGATTTATTGAATGCATATTAATAGTGGTACCTGGAATTGACTAATTTTTACATGCTAAATGTGAATACCAAGTTTTTGTATCATAATTGTGGAGAATTATTTCAACAGTTTGTACATTTCCTGTTATTATTGTGATGATTACAAGATAAACTATGTCATAAACATGAATAATAATTTCGCTAAAACAACTACAACACGCACAATAAAATTGATAAATGGGATTTAATATTGTATATGGCTTTGATCTTTCTGCACTTACTCTATCCATCCAAAGAGTCGTCTCGTAGGTGTTTGGACAAAAAATATAGAGCTCAAAGTACTTGGTACAGAAGAAAAAAAAATCACTTTAGAGCATAAGAGCATAAACTTAAATTTAACATACCAAAACTCTATGATCTCTTGTACGGATCTTTCATTATGCAGAGCGACTTGGAAATGCAAATGAATGTGGGTGCAAAGGTTTATGTTCCTTGTTCCACATACCATCCTTCTGCACATATTTGAAATTGTTATGTTGTTATTTCAAAGAAAGAAGTGTAGAGAATCCTGTAGATTCACAAGCTAATGCAATTTTCTAAACCAAGAGACAAGAATCTACTTCTACTCTTTACAACATAATCCCAAAAACATGAAGCAAAAAATAATCAATAGAGGAAGAGAATCAAAGGCACATAACACAATAAATATCTGGGGAAAACCACATCTCAAAATCCCACTATCTGTTTTGTATTAATCCGGAAAATCAAGATGAAATTACAATGCTTGTTCTCTCTAGAGCAATCCCAGCACTCAACAAATTCAATCTCCAACTCATAAGCAAGCTCAAGGCCAAAGCTTAGCCTCTTCAAAATCTCTCCAAGTCTCTATTCCAACGTATAATTCCTATGAAGGATAGCTTGTATTTGAAGAGAAATAAAGCCTCTAAAAATAGTGAATCCCTCAAGGATCAGTGCCTGATTACATGCACTACTAGTGAAACTCAGAAAAATCTAAAACAAATAATACACTTTCCCTGCACTCTAGCCTCAATTGGGTCTTTCTCAGAATCGACATGCATGAGTTTCTGATGAGTAAATATTCAGTTAACTAGAGTAGCACTGGTGGAGTTCATTAGTGTCACCACTAACTTTTAACTCACTGTTAGTTCTCTCAATTGGTTTGAGAACTAATTTAACTGAACTAACTCATGAAACTGAGTCTTCTATTTTACAACTCACAATTAACTCACACTAGACTCCTACAAAGTAGGGAGAACATATACATGACTTCCAAAAGACATCCAACTCGAATTTCCTAAGTTAAGTAAGTTTAATAAACTTAATTTAACTATTTTAAGTTGCTATGAGAATAGAATTCAAATTTAATTCACAGTTTAATTCAAGGACAAATTAAACTGGAATTTCTTGTTGCCATTTCTCAAAACTCCCTCTCAACAAGAAAGGGATTATCAACTAACTGGATCTTGTCTCTGTGAAACTCGAATTTACATCTTGACCATGCCTTTGTCAAGATATCAGCATCTTTCTCCTTTGTGGGAATGTAATCTAACAACATGATCCACCTCAATACACAATATATGAGATGGTGATACTGGTATGCTTGCACCAATCATGAAATACTAGATTTTTTGAGAGTTTGATACAAATCTGATTATCATAATAAATCATTGTCGGATCCATCTACTGACCAAACAAACCAACTAGGATCTTCCCCATCTAGATAGTCTCACATGCTGCCTGACTTTGTAGCCTTGTATTCTGCCTCTGCTGAACTGAGTGCAACCGTCTTCGTTTCCTGTTGTACCAAGAAACTACTGCTAACCCAATACTAAAGATCCCTCCTGATGTGCTCTTCTTGTCAAATGGACTTCCTGCTCAATTTGCATCAGTGAAGTCTTGAAGCTTCACTCCCTCTGTTTGTTTGTACCATAACCCAAACTGAGTACTGCCTCTGATGTATCTCAATACATGCTTTTCTGCCTTCCAATATAGCTTGGTATGCATAACCATCGCTTGACGAAGTTGGTTAACTACATAGCACATATCCAGTCATGTGTTCACCAAATACATGAGTGAACCCACAAGCTACCTATAAACAATAGCTTCCACTACTTCCCCTAAAGTAGCATCCTCCTTCCTGCAGTTACCATCTAGAGGAGTCTTGATGGTTTTCTACTCTCCATGTGGAATCTCCTGGGTATCTTGTTGGCAAACTTGCCCTGAGATACAAACAACTCCCCATCTCTCTGCCATACCTCCATGGCAAGAAAGTAATGCACGAGCCCCATTTCCTTCATCTCAAACTCTATTGCAAGGTCTTCCTTGCAAGATTTGATGAGCTTATCATCACCTGTTAGTATGAGATCCTCTACATAAAGTAGAAATATCAACAACTTACCTTCCACCACTATGTGATACAGGTTTTCATCCGCTTCACTCTTTGTGAAGCCCTACCCAGTGAAGTAGCTATCTATCTTGGTGTACCAGGCACAAGGTTCTTGCTTCATCCCATACAATAATCTCTTGAGTTGGCACACATGCGACTTAGTGTCCAAGGTTTCAAAAACTTCGGGCTGCTCTATGTACACCTCTTGGAAGGCAGTCTTCACATCCACCTAATGGATCTTCCAACCCATATATGCTGATAGTTCCAAAATAGATCTTATTGATGAGTACCTTGCAACAGGAGAAAAGGTCGCATCATAGTCAATCCCGTCTACCTATGAAAAGCCACGGGCCACAAATCTGGCCTTATTCTTCTCCACACTACCATCTTCAGCTTGCTTCACCTTGTAAAGCCAATGGGAGCTCACAACTAACTTGTCCTCTGGTCTTGGGACCACATCTCAAACACTGTTTCGAACTATGGAGTCATACTCCTCCACCATCACATCAACCCAAACCTATTACTGCACAGCTTCTTGAATGGAAGATGATTCTATCACAACACATGCACCCATAAATTCCATGTATCCAGTGTACCTCTCAGGTGACCTCCTCTATCTATGCTGAGAAGAGGGTGCTCCCACATTCTCCCGTGCATCATCCAACAATCTGTCAACCTCTCTAGTGCACTTTCTTCCCTCTTTGGAGGACTATGCCTGAGTGGATGTCTCCACTCAATGAACCTCTACATGTGGCTGCTCCACATAAATCTGAGGCCCCTTAACCTTAGGAGCTAAAATCTCCTCATCTTCATGTAGCTCAAGCTCCCTCTCAACGGATACTTGCATGGCCTTCTCCTCATCGAACTTGATATCCCTGTGAACCACTGTGATTCGACTGGTCAACATGTACACCCGATAGTTGTGGGGTGTATCAGTGTACCCAACAAAGATCCCTTACTCTATTGTTGGCTCAAGATTATTCTGCGCATCTTTCATCACGTGGAAATAAACCGATGACCCAAAAATCTTGAAGTGACCAACATCTGGCCTCTTACCGGAATAAGCCTCCTCTAGTGTCTTCATCTCAAGTATCTGATGTGGGCTACAGTTTTGAACATAAACCATTGTGTTGCATGTCTCAGCCCAAAAGTGTAGTGGTAGGCCCTAATCATGCAACATCGCCCTTGCTACCCCTACTATGCTCTCGTTCTTCCTCTCGAAAACCCCATTCTATTGAGTGTTATGGGGTGTCGTCAACTCTAGTTTAATCCCTTCCACTGCACAGAATTTCTTAAACTCATTGGAGACATACTCACCATCATTATCACTCTGTAGAGCTTTAACCTTTTTTCCAAACTCTTTCTCTACCAATGCTTTGAACTCACAAAACTTTATGAAAGTTTGATCCTTTTTCTGCATAAAAAATACCCAACATTTACGTGAATAGTCATCAACAAATATAACATAATACATGTGTTTGTTCATGGATGCTATCGAGAATGGTCCCCACACATCTGAATGGACTCTCTCTAGAATACACTTTGCTTGACTATCTTTGTCTTCAAAGGAAGACTTGGTGTATTTTCCCAAAGTACAACCCTTGCATGTATCAACTTGCTCAAGCATACCTTTGGGAAGATCAGTAGAGATTTGTTGCAATATCTTCAAAGCCCCATGATGCAAGTGGCCCAATCACCTATGCCACAACTCATCAACATCTCGGCTCAACATATTTTCCACTTTTGAACTCAAAACAACACAATCCTCTACCTCTATCTTATAGAGATTTTGAACTCGAATCCCTATCTTCTTTACTTGACCTGTGGCTATGTGTCGAAGGAATGCATTTCCTTTCGAAAAGATCACATCATAGCCTCTATCCTCAAGCATGGCAATAGATACCAAGTTCTTCGTCAGTCTGGGTACATGCATAACATTTTCCAAGGTGAGTGGAGCCACATGATCCCTCTGAAAGTAACAGTTCCCACACCAGTAACACTACACTTACCATCATCATCCATCTTGATATGCATCTTGAGATTTTTCTCCTACAGTTCACTGAATAACTCTTTGTTGCTAGTCATGTGGAAAGAAGCTCCACTGTCTAAGTACCAGACATGTCCCATCATTGAAGACACCATGCATGCAATGAGGGAAAAGTCCAATTTGAATTTTGAGGCCAAAGCCTCACCTACCGCTCCTACTAAGGTCTTCTCCTTGGAATTATTTAATGGACAATTTGTATCAAAGTGGCTCATCTTGTGACAATGAAAGCATTTAACTTTCGTCATGTCCTTCTTCTTACCTCCATGATAAGAATTTGGTTTGGAACGAGAAATTTTACCTTTCCCCTTCCTCGCCTTAATCACTAAGGCTCTAAGGCACATTTCTCTTCATAATTAGTCTTTGATAAAGATCCATCCTTGGTGTTCTTCCTGATCTCATCCTGCATCAAATCCAACCATAGTCATTCCCAATCCACTAGTTTGTCCCGACCATTGACAAAGTCCTAATAACTATGCCAACTCTTTGGGATTCGAAGAAGAGAAAGGCTCACCATATCCTCCTCAGCAACCGTGATTCAAACACTTCCAAGTTCATCCCAACATTGAGTGAACTTGGTCAACTACTTTGGAATCATCTCGCCTTTCTCCATCTTGATTTTATGAAGTTTATCCTTCAGTCCCAACTTCCTTTGATCACTTCTGTTCTGATACAAGTCTGTCAATGTTTTCCACATAGCATGCAGGGATTCCTTTCCATGTAGACTCGAGACAATATGATCTCAAACTCCTTCAAGTATTATCCACCTTGCCTTTGCCACACACTTCTTCCACTCGGCTAAGTTCTATGCATCAGTAGTTGTTGGCTTAAGAATTGCTTGTTCAACAAATTCATTCAAGTCATTGTCCTCTATCATAGCCTCCATTTTGTCCCTCCGGCTATGAAATTTGATTTACCTTCCAAGGAATACTCAAGCCTCAACCCATGGAACGCCATCTGCTGATCCTGAAGAATTTATTAAAAATTTGACTTTCACCTGTAACCAAGAAACTCAAAACTTTGATTTTAAATCAGCGATATATCCCTCATCCAAACTCTGATTCGACAAATTGTTTTTTTGAATTTTTCCCAAGGAATCTAGATCTGCAATTTGTTTCTAAAAATTTTGCACCTAAATTCTCGGATACTGCAAACTCTCGGCCCAAAAAAAATCTTGCTTTGATACCATGTAGAAAATCCTATAGATTCACAAGCTAATGCAATTTTCTAAAGCAAGATGCAAGAATCTACTTCTACTCTTTACAACAGAAGCCCATAAACATCAATCAAACAATAATCAATAGAGGAAAAGAATCAAAGGAACATAACACAATAAATATGCAGGGAAAGTCACAGCTCAAAACCCCACTATATATTTTGTATTAATCCAAAAAATCAAGATGAAATTACAATGCTTGTTCTCTCTAGAACAATCCCGGCACTTAGCAAATTCAATATCCAACTCATAAGCAAGCTCAAGACCAAAGCTTAGCCTCTTCACAAGCTCTCCAAGTCTCTATTCCAATGTGTAATTCCTATGAAGGATAGCTTGTATTTAAAGGGAAATAAAGCCTCTAAAAATAGCGCAATCCCTCAAGGATCAGTTCTTGATTGCATGCACTATCAGTGCAACTCTGAAAAATCTAAAACAAATAGTACATTGTCCCTGCACTCTAGTCTCAACGGGGTCCTTCTTAGAATCGACATGCATGAGTTTTTGATGAGTAAATATTCAGTTAAATACAGTAGCACTGGTGGATTTCATTAGTTGTACCACTAACTTTTAACTCACTATTAGTTCTCTCAATTAGTTTGAGAACTATTTTAACTAAACTGACTCATGAAACTGAGTCTTCTATTTTACAACTCACAATTAACTCACACTAGACTCCTGCAAAGTAGGGAGAACATATACATGACTTCCAAAAGACTTCCAACTCGAATTTCCTAAGTTAAGTAAGCTTAATAAACTTAATTTAACTATTTTAAGTTGCTATGAGAATAGAATTCAAATTTAATTCACAGTTTAATTCAAGGACAAATTAAACTGGAAGTTCTTGTTGCCATTTCTCAACAAGAAGACCAACTTCTAATCCAATTGTAATAATTATTATTTAATAATAACATTTAATCTAATGACTATTTTTTTAGTAGAAGTTATAAAAAGGTATTTTTATTATCTTGAGATTACCAGATGACCTAGGTTCTATTCAAAGGAAGTGTGTGCGGACAAAAAATGCACATGCGGATTTCATGCAACACTAAAATTGATAATTTAGATTTGATATTGTATATGGCTTTGATCTTTTTGCACTTACTCTTTGCATCTAAAGAGTGCTTATGTATCCATTCAGACAAAAAATAGAGTGCAAAGTAAGTGTAGAAAAAACATTTTCACTTAAGAGCATAAGAGAATAAACTTAAATTTAACATGCCAATACTCCATGAATTCTTTTACAAATCTTTCACTATGTGAGAAAACTTGAAATGCGAATGTATATGGGTCCAAAGGTTTATATTCCTTATTCCACACACCATCCTTTTGCACATATTTGAAATCATTATGTTGGAAAAAATCAAATAGTTTAAAATTAAATGCATTTGTTTGGAATAAGGTTTTCACTGCATCGTAAATGTGTGTCAAACTTTACGAGAAATAGTCGTGTTAGGTTATTCATAAATTAAATTTGGCTTGGTTTTAAAAAGTAGTGGGACAAATTGTCAATTCAATTCATCGTAGAGAGTAGCTGAATACATGTTGGCATAATATATATTTGTGAATTTAATTGCATACTTTATTATTTGTGGCTATTATTAATGGTGTTCTCTACAAAAGCTACAATTTAAATCGGATAACAATTTTTTTATGGGATCTCGTGAAAAAAATTGAAGAAATCTAATCATGGGAGTGTTTAAATCATGTTTTTAATGGTGGAAATGGATTCAACGCCATCAAAAACCCTTGGGGCACCCAAAATCTTGAAGTTTAACAATTGTAACCTGGATTTACAAAAATTCCTAACGGATTTTATCAAAATGTTGCAAGAATTTCCATGATTTTATGGGAAAATTTGTAGGTTTTTTAGACCACGACATAGATATATGAACAAAATTAAATAAATAAGTGTTGCCAAAGTAATAAAGCAAATAATTTTTAAATTTCAAGATTTATTTTACCGGCTACAATTAGCGTTCAATTTGAAATTTTCAATTGTTATTTATTGAATATGTTAAATGTGTCGATAAATCTATAAATCAGATTTGAATCTGACAACAATTAAGGAAAAATGGTGGTGAGGACTATTGGCATTGTACTACTACTACTACTAATAATAATAATTAATTAACCTTTGTCAAAAATCATGAGAAAATGTATACACAACCAACTAGAATGTGTTATGGCAATTAGCTCTATATTGTGATATTGAAAATTGTGTACCCTTCATTGTTTTCATATTACACTATAAGAATAAAACAAATTGTTAATGACTGAGTGGTGGGGCTAGCTCAATAATTAAATCAATTCATGATAAAAATAGCTATTTTCATGAGATTTGTTATTATTACTACATATTTGCGCTTAGCTGTTTCAAAAACTTGTAGGATTGTCAGGTTGTGGAAACATTTCACCCTAGAATAGTTAATCCAACAAATTGTTGACAGGTTTTGGGCAATTTAAGCTACAAAATGCACCTAAAAACCTTTCAAAATGTAGTGCAAATAGACAATGGTATTATATTATATCACAATTTTATGTTTTTATGACACGTATTTCAATGATATTAAATCAATAACAAAATACACAATAAGTGGACACAATGGTTTTGCAATATCGATATTTATTTCCATTACATCCCATAAATGTTGGTTTTGATATTTTAAATTATTATTTATTAAGAGTGTAGTATGTGGTAGTTTCCATGCAAAGAATAACAACAACTGGTAATTGGGACTGAAGCAACAAATTGTGAAACTATGGGACATTGGAGACGAATATAAGTAGCAGATAAACAAATAAAGTTATTTGTACCTATACAATCAACGAAGCGGTATTTGAATCTTCCACAGAAAAAGAATAGAAACATAGAAATTTGCACTAGTGAATACTTTCTTGGTTTCACATCTCAGTAGATTCAACATTATTCAACAGTTCATTTTCTCAATTGCTCAAGTTCTTTCGAAATTTTCTCTACAATGTATTTCTTTTTTTGCGAAATGTTTTAGGGATTTGTATTTTCTCATTTTGTATTTTATCAACACGAGAACTTCATCAAAAGTATTAACACATGCAATATTCATTGCATCTTTTCAATTTACTATTTCTTTCTCTTTTGCCTCTTATATTTTCATGTGCTTTTCCCAAATAATCTAAATTGCATCTTAACAAAGAACCAATGCAATTTTTTGCATGTGATAGTGTGTAAGAAAATAGTGATAAGCATAGATATTTTCACTAGCGAATACTTTCATGATCTCACATCCTAGCGAATTTAGCATTATTCAACACTTAATTTTCTCAATTTCTCAAGTTATTTTGCAATTTAATTTGCAACATATTTCCTTTTTCTGCGGAATTTTTTAGGGATTTGTATTTTCTCATTTCCCACTTTTTGAACAAAACAACTTTAGAAAAAGTTTCAACACATACAATAAGTATTTCATCTTATCAATTTACTATTTCTTTCTCTTTTTCCTCTCATATTTGCATCTATTTTTCCCTAATAACTTAAACTGCATCAAAACAAAGAACCTATGCAATTTTTACATGTCATGCTGTGTAAGCAAATAGTGCCTGTAAATCTTTGTCTAATTCAAAATATGTTTACACAACACATATTTTATTAAATTTGTAGAAAATAAAGTATCAATTATTGGCAATGGATGCGGAAAGAGTAGCTGAAGTAGTAAAAATAAAAAATAAAATAAAATCCTTTAATCCTGCACAATGGTCTTCACCTTCCACACCTATTACTGGTGCAGCGTCATTCACAACTCAAGGAAAGAGGAGAAATATTGGTTTTGGAAAACTAGTTATTGGTGACTCAACAATTCATCGAGTTGAGCAAGATAATTTTCACAAATTATTCCCCGACCAAACGCATGCAGCTCAAATATCCAATTCCAAAACTGTCGTGAATAGAGAGAGCATTCAACAAGCTATAGACGTGGAAATTGATATTAGTGAACTGCCTAACTGGGTTACTACTCGTTTAGCAAGAATCAGACAATAATGGAGCAATTTGTAGAAGAGGACATTATTTTCGATCACTTTTCAATGAACATCTTGTCACATTGCAAAATGCAAAATATGACAAGACCAACAAAAAATTGAGAGTTGAAAAGGTAAAAGTGAAAATAAAAAGAATATTGATTAATAACATGTGGATATTGATTTGTTGGTCGTTGACACGATAGGGCTCATGGTATTGCAAAAATCTACCAATTATGCAATTACTCAAAATGTTACCAACGCGCTTGTAGAAAATCAGATACTAGAAAACAAATTAAAAGAACTACAAGACATTGCAAATCCAGTTCCTCTATTAATGACTCCATTGACAGTATGGTCGCCTTTATTGTCAAGTTTTGTTGCTACAACACTGCAGCATTTAACAAGGCTGCAAATCTACTTGATGTAGTGAAGGCATATGTCCTCGACAAAATTTGCCAAAGATTATAGATTATTCATGATGCATGGCAAGCAATTTTCTATTTAACACATTTACAAAAGAAACTAACGATATTTACAAACTTGGTTCACAGTAATCTTACAGAAGACAAGAAATTCGTTGACAATAAATTAGATACTTTTAATTAGAGGCTAAAACTAATCTCTTGTTTCAAAAAATAAAACCAACAAACTACCATATAGTGAATAAATGAAACAATTAGAAGTTGGATGGGTGGAAAGGGTCACTAAATTTGAGAATATCAATTATGTTGGTAGTGACCTATGCAAAAGGAGAGGTAGTTCCTATCTCAAGGAAATTGATATTATAAAAGGCTTAGATGGTTTACGCATGTTGTAGAATTCTAAGTTAATTTCAAATGACAAGTTACAAACTCAATTTAAGGAGAAAAATAGAAAATGACAGTGGAGTTTGATAGCATCATTGATTTTACTGCAGAACATATTGACACATGGCTAATTACTTTTTCCAGGGTCAGTAAGTAGAATGCTAAGTCAGTTGTCAAGGTGCAAGAAGAAGCTAGGGAAATTGAAAAAGAGGTTTTCACTAAAAAAGTGAAAATGGAAGTTACAATTGCCCCCAACAAAGACTACATTAAAAAAACGATGAATGTGTTTCTTCAACGACTCATGGAATCATAATAAATGTTACAAATTATTGTTTTATGACTATAGATATCGTTCAAGGAAGAGAAACACCTCTACTTTACAGTTTTCCTTGTACAATTCTGATTATATTCAACAATTTTTCCTTTTAAGACTGTTTTGAATATGATCTCATACAAATATGAGATATGGTCATGGTCATGGTCATTGAAATTTATTTTGAAAATAATTATTACTAAATCTTATTATGCATCAATGTTACGATAACATTTTCTATAACTTTTGAAAAATATTCTTTTAGCTTTCACACAAGAGCATGAAGAAATATAGGTCAGCCGAATATATTTATCATTTAATTCCACTATGAAGAAATCTTCATGCAAGTAAAATCAATTAAATATAGTTGGTATGCATTATTCACAATTAAAATATTATCAATAATATAAGCATAAACGAAGTTAGTCTAAATAGAAAATATGGATTATGTTCTATTACTAAAATATTAACAATAAAAGCCTTTAGCACACGTTGTGCATAACATCACAATGAAAGCTTGAAAGATTCTTCCACATAATGAACTTTCTCCGCACTTCGCTAAATAAAGATTTTGCTCAATGAAATGTTGTTTTGTACAAATTATTTTTCGTAGTACACACAACATTTATTCAATTAACCATCGTATGCAATAACCAGCTCCTATTCCTACTGGAATTTATCTCGCTTCTATTTCATCCATCTAAGGGAGTGTAATTGAAACTACATGCACTAATATGCTTATGTAGCAACCACAATCTCTCATGGCTAGATTATTATGGTCATTAGTCCAAGATATGTGTGCAAAACATGTGAAGAAAAAAGTGTTGTGCGTCCAAACGAATGTGCGAAAGGCTTTGTGCAAGGTTTATTAAAATATTAAAAATACAAGTCTCTTTTTTAATTATCATGTACTAAGAACAATTGTTTATAACCATGAAACTAGCAGCGCAGAATAATCGAAGCGCGTTATTGAGTACATCAATAGTTGTATGGATGAAGTTATTCGGGGATGACTACGCGTGTGTGGGTATTATGTGACTCAGGGTGTTATTAAGGTGTAGAGGTGGTTGTGCATACTTGTTTTAATATTAATAGATTTTGTGGAATGTCGAAGTGCATACAATGAAAGCTTGAGAGATTTTTGCATACTTGCAACAAGTTATTTCTATTTTAAAAATGGTGGATTTATCATTTTTTGGCGAGCGTCCACTCCGAAAAGATTATTATGCAGACAAAAGTTCAATGTGAGGAGGTCCGCACAATGAGCTGAACTTTCACCCATTGAAATTCCCTTCGTACAATAATATTCCTTCACTGCTAAATCTTATTACACGAAATTTGAAATGGAATTTTGGAGAAGAGAGCATAACTTTGTTTAAATACCATATCCATATGAACACGTCGATCAAATTGTGCACAAGTGGTTGTGTGTGAGATTATAAAAGGTTCTTTTGCAATAAAAGTTGTCACCTTGGCATTCTACAATCTGTGTGAATCCATTATCACTCATACTTTCCTCCTTTGCAAGTCTTAAGCCTCAGTTCCTCATATCAAGCTTTGAAAATAAGAGAAAGCCCTTAAAAGTCTCTAAAATCTGGTTCTGCACTTTCTCTTAACATTACCTGCGGTCCCACACCTCATGGTCATGTTCCCTACACACCTAACTGCTCTGTCTCTGTGTTATGGGTGCGGACCCCTATAAAAGTTAAAAAGACACAAGTATATTCTTAAAAACTCACTTTGAGTCATTTCGAGAAGCTTCTGGAAGGAATCTTGAGGTGGCAAGTTCGCTCCCTCAAGGTTCATGCATCCCATACCTTAAGGAGCTAACCCCTTGATGTGAGGAGCTTATCCCTTCGAAGGAGGACTCTATCCCTTCATAGGTGGACCTGTAACCTCCTTCCTTTGCACTATAAAATGAAGCATTGGGTTGGTTACTTAAAAAGGTTGAAAGCTGAATATTTTTGAGGTGAAATGCTGTTGGAACTTAGTCTTCCTAATTGAGATTTTGTAAGGAAAGATTACATACCTTTTTTATCTCATTTGGAAGAGTGTGAGGCTTGTCAAAGTAAAGGAGATTCCTTTTTTAGACCCTAGGAAGAGCTTGTACAACATCAAGGCTGAAAAGCTTGTAAGGTTCTTCTATTTCAAAGTTAATAAGTTTGTTTTTCTCAATAAGCTGTGTTTATGGTTTATTTTATGGATTCCTTGATCACCATAATGAACATGATTTATGATATTAGCTATGCAGGTGTTATTTGATGTGTGCTTGTTTGTGATTACAGGTTCTCAAAAGGAAACTCTTTCGAACGGTTGAAGGATGGCTGCCAAAAACTAGTGTTGGACTTAAGTAGGGTCTAAACACCTCTGTAGTTTTTGTTATGAATCATATATGTTTAGAGAAAGATCGATTTGCTTGTCCTGCTTGTTGCTAGATATCTTTTGACACTAGGGATATCGGCCTTGTCCGCAAGATCGATTTATCCAGCCAACAAATTTGCGACTCCGCTAGGGATCTGAATTTGGTTTTTTGGTTTTCCTTTGTCTTTGACTTGAGAAACTTGTTCTCGTTTCTGGTTTTTGCTTGATGTGTGTGGGATTGGGTAGTTTTTAGGATCTAGATTATTTTTTGTTTTTTTGAAGTTTTCAGAGGACCGCACTTTCTTTTTACAGATAGTGTGGGCATCTCCGCACTTTTCCTTTAGTACACGGAGCGGTACCGCATCTGTTTCTACTAGAAGCCTGCGAACCCTGTTGAATTTTTGAAAAAAACTAAAAAAATTTCTTCCAGTTAAGTTTAGGTTTCATTGATGACTTTTAGTGTCTACCCAGATCTTCATGTATTCTGTCAAAAATCTCTTGTGAATAAGTTCCATTGGTATTTTTGTTTTAGATGATTTTCTAGAAGTTTTGCATGCTTGGATTGGTTTTCACCTAGTCTCTGTAGTGACTCAAAGATTAGAAGTCTATGAAACCTTAGATTACCGTGGTGTCTTTTTGTCTTCTTGATGAGTCTAACTGGTTTGTGAAATTGTCCTTTGTGAGAAATAGATTTCATTTTTCTCTTTGCAAATCTTTGAACGAACTTGGTTATAAGTTTTGAATTTCATTTTTCTAAAAGAAAACATATTTGGATGTTTTTTGATTGATTTGTTATTATGAACGAATTAATCATTAGTTTACTGAATAACTAAGTAAAACGTCCTCAAAAAGAATTGAAGCTTTTATATATTAGATTTTTAGAATTTTTTAGATCTCAAAATTAGTTTTTGTAGTTTTGAGTGTTTTCTAGAAATTGAAGAATCTCTTTTGAAAGAAATTTTTTGTTGTAGTTTTTGAGTTTTGAAAAAGGAAAGGGATTTATTGTGAGCATAATTAGTAGTCTCGTTTTGAGTTCTTATTGAAAACGACAAAATATTTTCTTTTCATTTACATGTTTAAAGAAAGATTTGTCTCTCAAAGAATTGCATTCTCGAACTCTTTCTTTTAGCTAGAAATTCATTGAAAGAAAAATGAATTGTTTATCATTTTAGGTGCTTTTTTTAGTGTTTTTGGAGTCGATTCTTCGCACCATCAAAGTTTCATTTCCATACCTATTGACTTAAGGAACAACCTATAAAAGTAATGCTTAATTAAAATTGATCTAGCAATCTTTTTTTATTTCTAGGGCTCTTATCACCAATATAGCTTAGGCTAGTATCTTGGAGTAGGGAGTAATTAACTCTCCAAGATAGATAAAACAAACAAGTAGCTATATCTTGCGGTAGGAAATAAATCCAATTGTAATTGATATAATCTGGGAAGCTTCTCTTAAAGGAGTCAATCACGAGATCATGTCCGAACCTTTGAGACAATCAAGTATGTCTCATTGGGAAAGATAGATGATTTGCACGTATTATAAATAGTAAACCTCGGATTAACCATTATCGAGGAGCCTGGGGTCACTTGTTGGTAAACCTCTGATTGATCATGTCGAGGAGCCTTCGAGGGGATTGAGCTTTGTTACTCTGCCCTTGCATGTAGATCGGATCATAGACTGTTCCCCCAATTGTATTTGTTGCTATTGGTAACCTTAGTGTCCATAAACTTAAGATTATTTGCTAAGGTGACGGTGAAGGATGGGTCTCACTGTACCTGGAGCAGACGTCAACTAGAATCACTTGGACTCTCTGGGGGGTTCTCTTCACTCGAGATGGTTTTGTGAAGAAACTTGTGCCAGTCTGTTTCATTAAGCAAGTTGTCGGGGTAACTGTTCCAACCGCCCTTTTTGTATTAAATTCTATGACGTTGGATTTCATCACCAACTAGTGTTTTTAGTACAGGAAGTTACTGTTTGTGTGTGGTTTAAGCTCTTAGATTTTTTAGGCGTGTCATTCAATTGTTTGTTTCTTTAGAGACTTTAGGTGGTTTTATTGAAATTTTCTTTGTTTGCATGTGAGTAATTAAATATTTAATCGTGGTTGAATTACCGAGACAATCTCGTAGACTTTGGGGGCAACCTCCCAAGTATACACCAAGTCAACTTGAAGGGCTATGAGCTCTTGTATCACCTAGTGACAGTAGAGTTGGGTCACCAGAAGCTGGAGAGTCTGCCTTAATTGTTCATCCTGATTATCAAGTTCAAGCAACAGAGTATATTTTTGAACTAATTTCATTTTCGGAAGTTACTGGTAGTATTTCTCCTACCACTGAATTAGTTGAAGAACCTGAAATTTCTGAGCCTGAAACTGAACCTTCTGCTACTCCATCTTCAATATTTGCTTCTCCAACTTCTAGTGGTCCTGGTTCACCCAGGGTAGGAAATATCATTACCCAAAATCTTCCTTCTGGACTCATTTCTATTGAAGAACTTCTTAGTCCGGATGAAGATATATCTCTCCCTGAAAATCAACCAACTTTAGAACTTAGGGAACGTGAATCAATTTTCTATAGTCCTTTTAGGAGTGAAGCTTGGTACGTGTCATTGACAATTTTTTTATAAAACCCGGGTCTTAGTTTTTCACCACCTCGAATTCCTTTTCATCCTATGCCCAAAGGTTATTATCGTCCTTTGAATATGTCGAGATGGTCATCTATGTTTTCCCAAACACCGAAAACATTTTTATATGGCGGTCCTTTTGTTCCTTCGGGGTATCAATCACTCACTAGTACTTTTTCAGGAGCATCTCCTTAACCAATTAAGCATGAGATATCAACTGGTAATAACGGAACTCAAACGTTGAGCATAGAAGAAATCCTTATGATGTCTAGTACTGTTCCAAATCCACAACCTCAAGTTAGTCAGTTATCGCTTGGAGGGAAACCTCAAGGTAGTTAGTTACCGCCTGGAGGGCAACCTCAAGGTAGTCAGTTACCACTTGGGGGGCAACCTCAAGGTACTTAATTACCGCCTAGGGGGCAACCTCAAGGTAGTCAGTTATTGCCTGGGGGGAAACCTCAAGGACAGTACATACCTTCGGGATAATACATACTTCAAGGTCAATCCCATAATCAGTACATACCTCAAGGTTAACCCCAGTTTCAATATATACCTCAAGGTCAACCCCAATTTTAGTACGTGCCTCAAGGTTATCAACCTCAAGGTCAGTACCCAACTCAAGGTTTCCAACCACCTTCTGGTCAACCATTTGTACAAGGAGCTAGAAATGTACCACTTAATTATCAACCCTATGCTCAACCCGGTTATGGCCCTTCATATGCTCAACCTTTTATGGGTCCATACTCCGGAATGAACATGGTGGGGGATCCATCTCAAACTCAACAAACTTTGCAACCTAATGTGCAATTATCAAGTCAACCTGGACAACCTTTGGTTTCTGGTCCAACCCAGCAACCTGTCCAGCCTATTATTCAAACCTTTGCACCTTGTGTAGTTCATCAACCGGGGCCTAGTTCACCTCGAACTCTGCCTCAGAATTCTGCTGTAACTACTGCAGCTTCTGTTCAATCTACCCCACCTACTTCTAGAGTATCGGCAGCTCTGGTTTCTACTGTTCTTGCATCAGTGCAAATTCCTCAAGCCTCTTTACCACAGTCAAGACCTACAGTTCACTTCGGTCTAGATTCCTATAGGATAGCCTAGTCCAAGTACAGTAGTCACAAGTCAACTGCAATTCATGTATCAATCGTACCAAGGACAGTATCAATTCTGTCCTACTGTACAAAACCCAACTTATCAGTATCAACCGTACCCTGGCTATACTTATCAGCAGCCTCTACAACCCCAGTTTGGTCTGGTTAATCTTGGTTTCCCAGGAGGTTATAATATTCCAAATGTAAATCCAATTCTAGGTTATCTTGGATATCCTCCTCCTGGGGCTGGTCTTGTTACCCAAGGTTTTGGAGACCCTAACCATCAGTTACCTTTTATTGCAACTTTGGATTTACCTGATTTGTCGCGCCTTATGAATGATCCAATTTACTATCTTCCGTATTTGGCCGCCAATGCCTAATAAGTTGCTCAGTGATATCCCAAAGTTCGAGGGTAAGTCAAGAGAGGATCCGTCAAATCATGTGATGACTTATCAGCTCTGGTGTGCATCTAATTCCATTATTGATGATTCAATTCGCTTATGTCTTTTTCAACGCACTTTGATTGGTCTTGTTGCCAAATGGTACATTGAGTTACCACAAGGCTCTTTTTATAATTTTAGTCAGTTAGCCACCTCTTTCTTAACTCATTTTCAGTTGCTTGTCAGATTCGACAATGGCATAGAATTGTTAACCTCATTAAAACAATCCACGTCCATATATATTTATGATCATATTAATGAATGGCGACGTAGACGGTGTTTGGTGAAAGTTTTTATTCCAGATCAAATTTTAGCAGAATTGTTGAACAGGTAAATCCCCTCTGCGGACAGAGGCGATCCCACTAGCCCAAATGGGGTCTAGCAACAATCACACAATGCTAACACGCAGGTTCCTAATTGCAAATCAAAGATCGATGATGATGGCCTACCTGGATTCCAATGCTAGTACTTGTAGAAGAATCGTCGCTCCCGTTCCTTTGCTCTGGCTAGTCACAATCCCCATGATCCTCGTGAACGGACACCTGCACATGCAAAGAACGACACAAATACAAGCATAAAATCCAATGGATGCAACTATATATCAGTCAGAAAGGATATAACTCAATCATCATTATAAAGACAATAAGAGTGGAACCATAATGGTAGTCGTCTATTAATGAATAATAGGCAGAGAAAGATACAACCAAGGTTCTGACGTTGAACCTATTCTCTGACTGGGCGAGCAGCTATGTATGCCTTGCAATAGACCTTCTCTCTCTCAGGATTCCGGCAACATAACCTCCCTATGCTTCAAAAATCTTACTATCACTCTAGCATTACTCCAGGACTCACAAAAACTAGCCTGTCTAATGCATGAGGACAGTCTTTTATAGATGGAGAAGGGAGGAAGATTCAATGTACCAGGACGCCCATTGTGGATTGGCATTATCCCTGAAAAGCTACTGAGGATAGGTGTTGAGGATAGATGATGACTCTCGACCTCTATCCGATGGATTTTTCCCTCAAAGAACTTCATGATAAGAGAGGAAAAAACATATGGGTGTGCGTTGGCCAGAAATCATTACCAAATTTAGTTGGCGCGAGTGTTGCTCTAGGACAGAGCGCCAATGGGCGCGCCCCCTTTTAAGGATCTCAGTGATTGGCGTGGATAAGACACTGTGTACCCGCGCCAATGGAAAAAGGGCACTTTTCAGGAATAATTTGCAGAAGGTTTCTTCAGGGAACATGAAGTACATACTCAGGGGAACATAATGCAAGTGTTTTTAGGTTATGTTACTGGTCACAAGTCCCGGAATGTATCCTCCAATGTACGAAAACAGGGGTAACAGGGACGGTGACCAACGGTGGCAAATTACTGTGTAACAAACCCCCCTATGGGCAACAGTATTATGAAAAATCTTATTCAGGGCAACCTGGAGGCCCACAAGGACAACACTTCTAGGGACAACCTTTGGCTTATGGTGGTTCATCTTTTACTTATCTTGGGCAACCCTCTAGAAATCTGAGACAACCTTACGTGCAACAAGGACAACCTGGGGTCTTGCAGGGATACCCTTCTGGGCAAGGTGGTCAGCCTTACATACAGCAAGGCCAACCCACTTTCCAGTCTAGTCAACCATCTGGATAGGTTAGTCAACCTCAAATCCAATCAGGTCAACCAACTGTCCAGTCTGCTCAACCATCTAGTCTGTCAGGACAACCCTCGATTGTGCAAGGACAACCCAACACCCAGCAGGCTCAAACTTTTTGGCAAATGGGCCAATCTCAATCTCAACTAGGTCAACCTTTTGGCTAGGTGGCTCAACCCCAATCCTCTCAAGGACATCTTTCTGGGACTGCCCAACCGGGCACTCAAATGATTGTTTCTTCTCAAGCTCAACCCAGTTTTCAGCCCCAGACCCAAGCCGGTCTTCAAATGTAGGTTGGATTTCAATCTCAACCTCCTTATCAAACACAGCTTGGTCCCCAGGTTCAGTATGGAGCCCAACTGCTTTATGGTTTCCATCAATCCCAAGGGAAAGCTCAATTTGCCCCATATCAAATTATCAACAACTGCAGGTGAGTCCTTATCAGAATTACCAGCAACCGTATGTTGCTCCTACAGGCCAAGTTGGTAATCAATGGAATGCAGGGGGAAAATCCAGGGTCAGCCATCCAGTTATAGCTATAACCCCTATGGAAAAAATCCCTACGGACAGAACCCTCTTGGGCCAAATCCGTCCAGATAGAATCAATGGGGGCAACAAGCAGCTGGTTGGAACTCTGGTGCTACCTCTTACCCATGGACTCAGATGTCCTTTAATCCTCAGTTACCCTTCTTAGCAATGTTGGAGTTGCTGGATGTGTCCAAATTGACCAATGATTCTATCCTTCATAATCCGTATCGGCCACCGGTTCCAACTAGGATTCCCGGTGATTGTCCCAAATTCGTTGGCAAAGCTGGAGGACCCCTAAGCCCACGTTATGACTTATCATCTATGGTGTTCGTGAAATTCATGGCTTGATGATTCAATTTGGCTCCGCCTTTTTCAAAGGACCCTCACTGGCTCTACTGCTAAGTGGTATATTGAGTTAGCTTGCAGATCTTTTCAGGATTTTAACTCGTTGGTGATGGCATTTTTAACTCATTTTCAGTTGCTGATTCGATATGAAACAGGCACACATCTCTTGAAATCCCTTAAACAATCAACGACTACTGACATCTCAGATCATATCCATGAATGGAGATGGCGTCACCGCTTGATTAAGTTTTGGATTCCCAATCAGCTCCTGACCGACTGGTTCACGACCCCATTCGTCGGTCCAATAGCATGATACATTGCTATGGGAGCATGTGTAGCTGAAGAGCAGGCTATAGCGCGTGCTTAATACCTTGACTTGGTTTATTCCCAGTCCGGTACACTATATGATTATTTGCCTGATGCCCCGAGGCCCGAAACTTCCAAAGCCCCGCCAACACCATCTGTTGATGGTATCATCGGTTCCGTTAATCCGCCTTCTAAGAAATCTCCCGCGAACCCTGGGAAGCAAAAGTCAAATGTTTTGAATTAAAATACTTCTCAGGCTGGATCTAATTCCGGTAATGCTTCCGAGGTCAACGTCGTTCAGTCCACCACGGCGGATAAAACCTTGAAAGGAAAAAAGAAGGGAAAAGGGAAGAATAAAGCTGATCAACCCAAGTAGGATTCCCCTAAACCTCCACCCAAGGAAGGAACCAAACGCAAGCCCAAGTATCCTTGCGTTATCTGTGATGAGGATCACTATACCAAAGACTGCCTAAGGTAGTCTAAAGTTAGTCGCTTGTTGAAAGGTGCTCTTGGGACTCCTGCGGTGCTGAAAGAATATTTTGCATCGCAGCAAACGCAAATGGTGGTTGACCCATCCCAATCCTCTTCTCCCTTTGGTTATCAAGTGTTTATGGCTGGGACGATTCCCGTTCACATTAGTACTCGAGCAAAAGAATATCTGTCGCCTGGCGGGAAAGAGCCTGAGGTCCCCTCAAGCGCTCCTCCATCCAGTTCTGGACCACTCCATATCGAGAGACCTAGCACTGAGACGCCCATCCGACCCCCTCCTAAAGGTGTACTCATGAAATCTTCTTACAACCCTAATTCTCATGCTGCTTAGCACTATAGCATTGTTGAGGACCTAGCCCATGCTCTATCAACTATGTCTGCCCTAGAAGTTCTCCAGAGTTGCCTCTCTCAAAGGAAGTCCTTACTATCGGCTATCGGTGGCATTGACTCGGCCGACTTGGATCTGATCACTTTTGATCTTGAAAGCCATGTACCGAGACTGCCTCACCAAATTGCCTTCCTTATCCAGGTCATCATCAATTCTAAAACAATTCATCGTACGGTCATTGATGAAGGCACTTCAACTTGCATCATGTATGTTGCTTGTTGGAAGGCTATTGGTTCTCCGACCCTAAGCCAGTCTCCTACGACCTTGGAAGCCTTTGATGGGAGAGAGTCTCGCCCTTATGGTATACTCCAACATTTGCCTATTACTTTGGAAGGGAAGACGGTTGAAGTGGAAGTTGAAGTCATTGATGCAAACCTAACTTACAACCTCCTTTTGGGCTGAAGCTGGACATATGCCATGCGAGTTGTGGCTTCATCTCTATTTCGTATCATTCATTTCCCTCATCAGGGGAAGATCGTCACAGTAAACCAGTTGTCTTTCTTCACCTCTTGTTTCGAAGGCAACATGCCTTTTGTGGAGCATACCTCCATTCCATTGGAGAATGTGGGAGCTGGACTCTTTAAAGATCCTGCCCTTATGGGCATCTTTTCACTCCCACCTCCGAACGTCGCTCCTATTAATATGATTTTCATTCACTCTGATCCATGGGTTCTCCCCCTACTGATCAGGTAGAATCTTGGGGCGATGAGATGCCGTTGAGTCGTGCCGAGCTCAACTACATTGAGGTTGTTTTTGCATCGGCTCCCCCTCTTGAATATGCTCCTTTGAGCAGAGCTCTTGACTCGTACACTCATTCCCCTTGGCTTGGAGACTACACTTCTTCAGATCCTTTAAAGGAAATATTTCCCTTTGATGAAGCCATTATCGAGACCATGTCTCTCAAGGAACCCCCTTGGTCTAATCACCACCATCGTTCCTCGTTCCTCCCTGCCCACCAGGAAATGCTTATTGTAAAATGGGGCATTGATTATATGACCTGTAACCCTCACTCGGTCGAGGGGCATGCGTATATCATCGTTGCCGTTGATTACTTCACAAAATGGGCTGAGGTGATGCCCACACTAGCTAAAGACGGTCACACAGTGGTGTAGTTTTTGTTTAACCATGTTATCTCATGTTTTGGAGTCCCTCAGGCTATCGTCACTGATCACGGTAAGCATTTCCGTAATCATATGATGCTTGAGCTTACAACCCAGTTAGGCTTGTGGCATGATAGCTCGACTCCATACTATCCTCAGGCCAATGGCCAAGTAAAAGTCGTCAACAAGGTTCTAGTTACGATGCTTCAACGAACCATTGGCATGCACAAGTCTAACTGGCACTTGATGTTGTTCTCTGCCTTATGGGCCTATCGAACTTCTGTGAAGGATGCCACCGATTTCAACCCCCTTCCAAATGGTTTACAGACTGGAGGCTACCCTTCCCATCGAGTGCGAGATCCCATCTTTGAAATTAGTCGTCGAATTACTCCCCAACACTACTCCGGTAGAAGAATGCCTTCTTTACCTAGAGCAGCTAGATGAGACTCGTCAACTAGCCTCTCTAGCTATCGAAGCACAAAAGAAGAGAGTGAAAAATCACTTC
Source organism: Pinus taeda (assembly GCA_000404065.3). Classification (NCBI taxonomy): domain Eukaryota; kingdom Viridiplantae; phylum Streptophyta; class Pinopsida; order Pinales; family Pinaceae; genus Pinus; species Pinus taeda. The sequence goes on from APFE031653708.1 coordinate 269,023, forward strand.
AATCATATTGTTTATCCTTGTTCTTTTGTTGAGGGAGATTTAGTCCTACTCTACGATCAAGCCAATGATAAATTGGGGGCAGGAAAATTCGAGCCCATGTGGCACGGGCCTTATATTGTAAAGCGAGTTTTACTGAAAGGGGCCTATGAGCTGATTGACTATGAAGGGAACCCTCTGGATAAGCCCCGAAATAGGCTTTACTTGAAAAAATATTATGCGTGAATTCCATGCACTCTGATTTGTACATACGTGTTTAGCAGGTGTGTTGTGTGTGTGCGTGTTTTCATGTTTTGGCTTAGTATGTTGGCATGATTACCACTTATTGTGTCTTTGGCTTCTTGTACAGATGTCTGGTGCACCTTATGTTGGTTTCATAGATGGTGCCTACCGCAGTACCTGCAACTTTTCCTCTGCGGCGTGGATGATCTACGATCCTCATGGTGAGCTAGTAGACCTTCAAGGTGTTTGTCTAGGTTGTACCACGAACAACATGGCTGAGTATAGTGCTATTATTGAGTTACTGGCCGAGGCGATTAATCTTGGTATTCGAACATTGGTTGTGAACCTGGATTTTCAACTTGTCATCCACCAGATCAATGGGCGATATTCCGTCAGAGACCATCGGATTTTAAGGTTGTATTTACGTGTTAAATTTTTAGAAAGGGATTTTGATTTCATCACATATCAACACATTCCAAGGTGATTAAACACGTTAACTGATGCATTGGCCAATTATGTATTAGACAGACATTTGCATAACATGTAATTAAAATAGCAGATAGAAACATAAAAAACATAATAAACCATATGAATATGTATATATATCGTGTGGCGCACTGAGGCGCTCAAAAAATAAATGTATATGTCGAAGCAGAATCCGTTCTCTCCGTACATCTGAGACACATGTCTCTCAAAAAAATCATCAGCAAAAAATAAACCTAGGTGTCTACTGCGGTGGGTTATGCTCCCTATAGCACAACGCCGCTCGTGCCACCCACCTCAACAGGCGGTGTGCCCTAGGTCTCACTCCTACTGTGTGGATTTGCAATGCTACGGGGACCTCCTCGACCCCTATGTAATCATGGATCCCCGCCATCAGACCCTCAAAGTTTCCGGCCATTGTCTCCACCTTGTCATCCACCGGGGGAGCCATGGCCAGTGCTCTGATGCCCTATGCATCCCTCCGTACCTCTGGAGCCCACCCAACAGGTCTCACTGGCCCCACATCTGCAATTCCACAACGTTCATTATTAGGACGTATACATGAAAAAATTAAAAAGCATCATAAAAATAATAAAATGCAATAATGTGATCGAGTGTCTTACCACCATCATCCCACTGCTCACCAGTGGGCAGCTACATGTCAGGATCTACGCGGAAGTCCATGCCAGCGTATGGCCAATCCTCGACGAAGATCACTTGGCGCTCCAGCCACTCTCGAAACAGTATCCCCCACGATACTGGTCATCCACCACCTCCTCGTGGCATGACATGTGCCCACCGTGTAGCTCTGGTCTCACGTGGTCTGGGCACGTCCAAATCCATGTCCTGTAAGTGCAGTGCCGACACTCGCTCCAGCATGAGAGGGACTAATATGGACCCATAACCAAATTGCTTCGTCTCTCCTCGACGACATCTGGTCAGCTGCCTCTTCATATTTTTCGTCACTGTGTCTGCCCAGTTAAACATGGTTGGATTGAGACATTTGAGAGCCAGCCGGAGATGGGTCTTCGAAGCCTCATGATTGGCTTGGGAGCCTACTGCCTGTGTCACCATGAATAACATAGCACGAAGAATCACGTCATTCACTGTCAGGATTGCCAACTTCCCGCTCTTCGTTTTGCATGCCCCTGGGCACACCCGAGCCATGATCATCTCTAGTGATTCGTCCCCAGGATGTTGGCCCTCCAAGATTGGCCTCTCACCACGACGAGACAGCCCGATCAAAAAATATATGTTTGTGGCATCAAATTCAATATCCCAGCCTTAGATGATGAATTTCCCATCAATGGGATTCCAGGCCCAGATTAATAGCTCCAGTAAATCAGGCTGTGACCGGAGGTGCAGAGTAAGGAATAATTTGAGCAACCAGCGTGCTTGCAATGCATTTCGGCACCCCACATCAGCGAAAGCTTGGATTTCATTGTCATCGTGCGATCATTTTTGCCAGATGAACGCCATTATAGCCTGCATGACAAAAAAAATCAATTAACACCCTTTTTACAAAATTGTAAACATGATTAGCATTAAAAAATGGTTGCGCGGTGTCATCGCGTCTGTTTCTAAAATAGACGTGATGATGCGAGGGTGCTAGTGTTGTTTTTCTGTGGTCATCGTGGAAGCACATCACTTCTCCACGATGATCAGGGCACGTTTTGTGTATTTTGTTTCGGTCATCACGGACCCGAGGGCTATACCCGCGATGACCGAGCAGCGGAACTTGGTTTGAAATATCCTCCCAAACTTACACATTTCACGGTCAAATGCATGGAAAAAGACATTGAATTGAGGCGTAAGATGAGGTCTATCTACCTGGACGAAGTTTCGGGATGAATGATGGACGAACAGGCCGGAATTAGCTCGCCAAATTTGGTGCTCCAAAACACTCTACAATGCATAAATAGTAACAATGGTAAAAAATCAATGGTTTAACCCCCCTTTTATAGTAATTTTTGGAAAATTAAAAATTATATTTTATAAATATGGGTTTTTCCTCATTTTTATCATATGTTTAAGTTAAAATATGGTTTTTTCTAGCTATGTTGTTCATTTTATATCGAATGGGTTTACGTGTGACGTGTTTTGTGCAGGTCTACAAGTGATGGAGTTTTGTGTACACTTGATCCATGAAGTCGTCTTTAAGCCCTTTTCCAACTTCAAACATGAAAAGATAGCGGAGTTACTCCTCTTAACTCGTTAAAAGTAAATAAGAGGCGGCTGCCTTTAAGCTCTTTTCTGACCGTTTAAATGAGAAAACATTGCCAGGTCTTTGTCGTTTCAGGCTCGTCAATGGTTACGAAATGACGTGATTTCGATTGCTTTTATACCTTTTCCGGTTGAAGTCACTAATCATGAAAATTACTCCTCGATCGTAATGGTTGGGCGGTTCTTTCAAGTATCGTTTTATACTTTTTTAGGCTCGAGAGACACAACTCTATGAAAAAGGACCCCTCCAGAGTTTTCTTTTCTGTGTCTTTTTCAAACTCCCTAAACATGAAAAAGACTCTGAGTTTTTCCTATGTTGGACTTGTTAAACTCTGACGACATTGAACTCGTCACCATGACGAGACTCGAGCTTCTCCTCCCTAGGGCTCGTTAAACTATTACTAGGTTGGGTTTAACAACAGGATTATCATCGATTGTCTATGGCAGCGAGTCACTCTTGAACATTGACACTTCTACTTCTTTTCGGGTTGGGACATCCATACATTGTCACTTGGACTTCCATGGGTTTGGGTTGTCATTTAGCCTCATTCCATCTGATTCATGCCACTGTCATCAAGCCTCTGATCCTTGGTCCCTGAATGCTGCCACCCTCCAGTGTCGTGTCGCCGACATGTTCAAGAGTATAATCCTTCTGCAGTTTACACCTCTGTCTCCTCCTCTGACTTTGTTTCACCATCTACCACTTAGGTATTTCAGATCGTGGTGGAGAATATGACTCCATTATTACTGCAAACAACATGGAATTGGAAGACAATTTAAAACCAGGTACACACTGTAGAATAATGGTGTAGTATAGAGAAACAATAGGAAAATTATGAACATGGCAAGAAGCATGTTGAAAGGAAAAAACTTGTCTAAAGAGTATTGGGCAAAAGCAATTGCATGTGATGTTTATCTGATCAACAGATCTCCTACAAAGAGTGTGATGAATAGAGTACCATAACGGGCATGTTCAGGTATGTCTTGCAGCATATCTCATCTTAGAGTATTTGTATGTGTAGCTTATGCACATGTGCCTAAAGAGAGAAGAAGCAAATTGGATGATAAAGCTGAAAAATGTGTATTTACTGGTTATAGTGAGCAATCAAAAGCTTACAAATTATATAACCCTATCACCAAGAATACCATAATTAGCAAAGGTGTTTTGTTCAAAGAACAAGAGTTGTGGAATGGTAGTATAGACAAAACAGTTGATGCACAAGTACCACAGATGGAAGAAGATGATGTAACAGAAAAGGAGAAGCAAGAATCATAGATGAAGACACCAAACATAGACACACCAACAAGGACTCCAAGATTTTATGAGTAGCATGGATCTTCAAGAAGATAAATAGATCAAGGTTCTCCTAACAATCAATCAGGTAATGAATCAAGCAATGGTAAGAGAAAGATGAGAAGTCTGAAATATACTTATGATGATTTGGATGTCAGTTCAAATTTTTCATTGTTGTCATTCCAACCTTCTTCATTTTAAGAAGCAATCAGAGATGAAAACTGGGTGCAAGACATGGACGAATGAATTGAAGCTATTGAAAAGAATGATACATGGGATTTGATTGATTTACCAAATGACAAAAACCTCATTAGTGTGAAGTGGGTGTACAAGACAAAGTTGAATGAGAAAGGTGAAATTGACATATTGGATACTGTAAGAGAACTTCTAGCCATAGCAGCTCATAACAAGTGGAAATTATATCAGATGGATGTGAAATCAACCTTCTTGAATGGAATTCTAGAAGAAGAAATTTATGTGTAGCAGCCTCCAGAATATGAAGTTGAAGGTAAAGAAGATCAAGTTTACAGGTTGAACAAAGCACTCAATTGACTGAAGCAACCACATAGAGCTTGGTATAACATAGTCAACAACTACATGATTAAGAATGGAATTTGCATAACCAACATTGAGCCTACCGTGTAAACACAGGTAAATGAGCATGGACATATTTTGATTGTTTGATGACATGATTTTTACAGGTGATTTTGAGTTGAATGAAGTTAAAGAAGACATGATGAAATAATTTGAGATGACAGATCTTGGTCTCATGAAATATTTTCCTAGCATAGAAGTTGAGAAATCTAAAAATGAAATTTTTATTTGTCAAAATAAATATGCCAAAGATTTGTTAAAAAGATTCAAGATGGAAAATTGTGAACATGTTCCTATAGCAGTTGCAAGAGGTACAAAGTTAAGAGAGGATGATGAAGGATCAGATGCCAATATAACTCTATTCAAAATATTGGCTGACATCCTCATGTATCTCACATCTACAAGACCAGATATCATGCAAGGAGTGAGTTTGATTCCTAGATTTATGCAAACTCCAAAAGACATGCATTGGAGTGTAGGAAAAATAATCATGAGATACGTAACAAGAACTAGAGATTTTGGCATAATGTATACAAGCAGAGAAAAGAAGGATTTGATTGGATACATAGATAGTGATTTTTCAAGTAGTTTGGATGATAGGAAGAGCACTTTTGGTTTTTTGTTTCATATTGGTTTAGGTATGATTTCATGGGCATCTAAGAACCAGCCCATTGTGACACTTTCGTTAGCAGAACTAGAATATGTAGCAGCAACATCAACAACATGTCAAGTAGTCTGGTTAAGAAGAGTATTTGAAGGACTCAAGAAGAAACAACAAGGATCAACAACAATATATTGTGCCAACACCTCAGCGATTGCACTATCCAAGAATAGCTTTCTCCTCAAATGAGCAAGCATATCGATACTAGATATCACTTTATTAGAGGACTTGTGAGCAATGGAGAAATTCCCTTGAAGCCTTGTAAATCTAATGATCAATTGGTTCATATATTTAGTAAGTCATTAGAAAAATATGTGTTTGAGTTTCATAGAAGATGCTTGGGTGTTGTAAGCCTAGTTAAGACATAGACCAACGAGCATGTTTGAGTTTTTATGAGTCAATTTTAATTTAGCATTCATAATTAAGGGGGAGTGTTAAAATAAGCTAACTACTCCTGCATGAGAAGTTGGCTAAAGTTAGAAAGTCAGTTAACTAAGTGTTGAGTGTTGAGTTAAGTCGAGTAAAGTGATAGACAACTTTTAGTGTGTGGTCGCATGTCAAGATATTTTAGGCAAGTCGCTAGTTGGAAAAGGTTAAATACCCTTCACTAGGTTCATTTTAAGAATCAAGTTTTGTGTGATCAATAGAATAGCTGCAACTCGTGTGTTTTGTGTGTGAATTTGTGTTTAAGCTTCTTTTCCTTTCCAATAAATTGATATTGGAGCCAAGGAAATAAAGCTAGCAATTTTCTTTTATAAATTTGCATTGCAAATTTATAGCACTGTTGAAAAGCACATAGATTTCGAACTTAGTTAATACAAAAACCATGCAATTTACGTGTACCTTCGAATCTTTGAAATTTCAAGTTCAATGCACAAGTTTTATGCGTTGAGGAGAGCACAGGAGATTAGTAAATGCCGTGGCCGTGACTCACTAAGGAGTAAACACCTTTTTTTTGAAGGTTGAAAGTCACGAGGGGTAGGGACATGGGTTTTTTTTTAAATCACGAACTTTTTTTCCAAACTCCAAATAGTTAAGTGGGTTTTCATAAAAGTTTTTTATTTAAAATGATTTGGCTTTGTGGTAATGTGAAAGCTTATTAGAAGGACGTTACTTATTATAAAGAGGTTTTTTTTTAATAATTTTTTTTTTTATATAAAAGAATTTTTATTTTTAAAAATAATTAAGGGTTTATTTATAACGAATTAAAAAAAAAGACTTTTGCAAGCTTATAAAAGAAGAAATTTAGGGTTTTTTTAAAGAGAATTTTTTTGAAGGGATATGGCTTTCTCAAATTTCTAGGCCCAGTTTCCACCATTCACAAGGAAGGATTATGATGTGTGGGCCATTAAGATGGTGATCACTTTGCGGGCTCATGATCTTTGGGATTATGTCCAATTTGGGATTTTGAACCTAAGGACGAAGCAGAAGAACGAGCTCTCACTAATGCAAAGAGGGAACAATGGAAGAAAGAAAAGAAGAAGAATGCACAAGCATTGTAGATTATCTAGCAAGGAGTGAACTGAGCAATGTTCCTGAATATTATGATTACATATACAACAAAGGAAGCATGGGATACTTTGGTGAGAAAATATAAAGGTATGACCAAAGTCACTATTTTTAAGTTGTTGAATACTAGGAGAGATTTTGAAAATATATAGATGAAGGACACAGAGGAAATTGATTCTTTCATGAATCATGTCATAACTGTCGTAAATTAATTTAAAATTTATGGTGAATAAATTAAAGATCAAACAGTGGTTGAGAAGGTCCTCAGATCTTTGTCTACCAAATTTGATGTTGTGGTAGCAGCCATAGAAGAAGCCAAGGATTTGGCATCATTAATAGTTGATGAGTTGATGGGATCACTTATATCGCATGAGGCAAGGATAGACAGAAATAAGGATTCCACTTTAGAGACCGCCTTCCAAAGTCAAGTTTCTATTTCAAGAGACATAGGTTGAGGCAGAAGTAGGTCGAGAGGAAGAGGACGAGGTGGAAGATATGGTGGTTAGAGAAATGGCCAAGAAGAGCATGAACATTAAATTTGAAGCAACTGCAGAAACTTCAACAATAATAAAAAAATTTGACAACTCAAAGATGAGATGTTATTATTGCAATAAATTTGGTCACTATGCTCATGACTGCAGGAACAAGATAGTTGATCAAGGAAACCAGAGAACTAATGTCATTATAGAGAGTACTAACTCCATGTTCCTAACTTGTCATACCATGCAAGAATGTTCTAATAGTGTGTGGCTATTAGACAGTGGTTGTAGCAACCACATGACATGCAACAAAAATTTGGTTACAAATTTGGATCAATATGTGAAAACTAAGGTAAAGTTGGGGACTGACAAGATTGTGGATGTAGATGGAAAATGAGTGTTCAACATTCTGACCAAGCAGGGGGAGTCAAAGACAATCTTAGAGGTATATTATGTTCCTAGTCTCAAACATAATTTGATAAGTGTTGGTCAATTGACACATAAATGATATAGAGTTATCTTTCAAGAACAAGAGTGTGTTATATGTGACAAGCCCCTAAGAAAGAAACTCATAGGAAAGGTGTGGATGATGAGGAATAATTTTTTTCCCATAATTATGAATTACAATGAGCAAGTCAGTTTTTTTACAGTTGTATGTTCTAATGATTATTGGTTATGTTACTTTCGATTTGGGAACTTGCACTTTTCTGGTTTAAGATTGTTGTAGCAGAAACAGATGGCCAAAGGATTACCTCCCATCAAAGAACCTACTAGTACTCGTGAGTTTTGCATCTTGGGAAAGCAACACCATGAATTTTTTCCAAAGGGAGTTGCACATAGATCAAAGAAACCTTTTTAGCTAGTGAACAAACTTGTATGGGCCTATAAGGACACAACCGATTGGTGGAAGGAGTTACTTCCTCACTTTCATTGATGACTATAACAAAAAGACTTGGGTTTACTTCTTGAAGTAGAAGTATGAAACCTTTACAAGGTTTAAAGAATTCAAATCCTTAGCGGAGAAACCAAGAGATCGACAGATCAAGGTATTGAGGTCAGATCATGGTGTAGAATATGACTCAAAGGCATTCCATGATTACTGCAAACAACATGGAGTTAGAAGACAAATTACAACTAGGTACACACCACAACAGATGGTGTAGCTGAGAGAAAGAACAAGATAATTATGAACATGGCAAGAAGCATGTTGAAAGGAAGAAACTTGTCTAACGAGTATTGGGTAGAGAGAAGTTGCATGTGCTATTTATGTGATCAATAGATCTCCTTCAAAGAGTGTGATGAACATAGTACCAGAACAAGCATGGTCATGTATGTCTTGCAGTGTATCTCACCTCATAGTATTTGTATGTGTAGCTTATGCACTTGTGCCTAAAGAGAGAAGAGGAAAATTGGATGATAAAAGTGAAAATGCATATTTACTTTTTGTAGTGAGCAATCAAAAGCTTACAAATTTTATAACCCTGTCACCAAGAAGACCATAATTAGTAGAGATGTTGTGTTCAAAGGAAAAGAGTTGTGGAATGGTAATATAGACAAAACATTTGATGTATAAGTTCCACTAGTGGAAGAAGATGATGCAACAGAAAAGGAGCAACAATAATCACAGGTGAAGACACCAAATAGAGATACACTAATAAGGTCTCTGGGATTTTTTGAGCAGCGTGGATCTTCAAGAAGATCAAGAGATCAAGGTTCTCCTAAAAATCAATCAAGCGATGAATCAAGAAATGGTAAGAGAAAGATGAGAAGTCTGAAATATATTTTTGATGATTTGGATGTTAGTTAAATTTTGCATTTTTTTCATTCCATCCTTCTTCATTTCAAGAAGAAATTATAGATTATAATTGGGTGCAAGTCACGGATTAAGAATTTGAAGCTATTGAAAAGAACGGTACATGGGATTTTATTGATTTGCCAAAGAACAAAAATCTCATTGGTGTGAAGTGGGTGTACAAGACAAAGTTGAATGAGAAAGGTGAAATTGGTATATTTAAAGCACGACTTGTAGAAAACAGATTCTCGCAGCAGTCAGGAATAGATTTTGGAGAAATGTTTGCTACGGTAGCCAAATTGGATACTGTAAGAGTAGTTCTAGCCACAACAGCATAGAACAAGTGGAAAGTATATCACATGGATGTGAAATCAGCCTTATTGAATGGAATTCTAGAAGAATAAATTTATGTGCAACAACCTACACGATATGAAGTTAAAGGTAAAGAATATCAAGTATATAGGTTGAAGAAAGCGCTATATGGACTGAAACAACCACCTAGAGCTTGGTATAGTAGAATCGACAGCTACATGATTAAGAATGGATTTTTCAGACACAACATTGAGCTTACCTTGTACACAAAGGTAAATGAGCATTGATAGAATTTGATTGTTTGCTTGTATGTTGATGACATGATTTTTACAGGTGATTTTGAGTTAGATGAATTTAAAGAAGCCAAGTTGAAATAATTTGAGATGACATATCTTGGTCTCATGAAATACTTTCTTGGCATAGAATTTGAGCAATATTAAACATGAATTTTTATTTGCCAAAATAAATATGCAAAAGATTTGTTGAAAAAATTCAAGATGGAAAATTGCAAACCTGTCCCTACACTAGTTGCAACAGGTACAAAGTTAAGCAAGGATGATGAAGGATCAGATGTCAATCCAACCCTATTCAAAATATTGGTTGGCAGCCTCATGTATCTCATAGCTACAAGACCATATATCATGAAAGGAGTGAGTTTGATTTCCAGATTTATGGAGACTCCAAAAGACACACATTGGAGTCCAGGAAAAAGAATTCTGAGATACATAGCAGGAACTCGAGATTGTGACATAATGTATACAAGCACAAAAAAGAAGGATTTGATTGGATACACAGATGGTAATTTTGGAGGTAATTTGTATGATAGGTAGAGAACTTCTATTTTTGTGTTCCATATTGGTTCAGTTGTGATTTCATGGGCATCTAAGAAGCAACCTATTGTGACACTTTCATCAACAGAACCAGAATATGTAGCAGCAACATTAGCAACATGTCAAGAAGTCTGGTTAAGAAGAGTATTTGATGGGCTCAAGCAGAAACAAGAAGGATAAAGTACAATATTGTGACAACACCTCAATGATTGCACTATCAAAGAATAGTGTGTTTCATCAAAAGCGCAAGCATATTGATACTAGATATCACTTTATTAGAGAACTTGTGAGAAATGGAGAAGTTCCTTTCAAGCCTTGTAAATCTAGTGATCAATTGGCTGATATATTTCCTAACTCATTAACAAAATATGTGTTTGAGTTTTATAGAAGAAACTTGGGCATTGTAAGCCTAGTTGAAACATAGAACAACAGGCATGTTTGAGTCATTATGAGTTAGTTTTAGTTTAGAGGTTGTAATTAAGGGGTGGTGTTAAAATAAGCTAATTACTCCCGCATGAGGATTTGGCTAATGTTGGAGAGCCATTTAACTGAGTGTTGACTGTTGGAATGTTGAGTCAAGTCGAGTTAAGTGATAGATGAATTTTAGTGTGTGGTCGCATGCCAAGATATTTTAGGCAAGTCGCTAGTTAGAAAATGTTAAATACCGTGTGTTAGGTTCATTGTAAGAATCAAATTTTGTGTGATCAATAAAAGAGTCGCATCTCATGTGTTTGGTGTGTGAATTTCTGTTTAAGATTGTTTGCCTTTCCAACAAATTGGTATCGAAGCTGAGGAAGGATCACAAGGTCCGTGGTGCCTGCAATGCCAGTGAGAAGAGTGCCATGAAAAGAAAGGCGGGATTTTTTTTTTATAAATTTGCATTGCAAATTTGTACAATTGTTAAAAAGTGTGCAGATTTCGCACTTAGTTAGTACAAAAACCACGCAATTGACATGTCCCTTCGAATCTGCAAAATTTATGGTTAAGTGCGCAGTTTTTATGCAGTTGGGAGAGCACAAACCATTAATAGACGTGTTGGTCGTGACTCGATAAAGATTCAATACTTGGTGTTGAAGGTTGAAAGTCACGAGGCGTAGTGACGTGGGTTTTTCAAAGTCACAATTTTTTTTTCCAAACTCATAAAAGTTAAGTGGGTTTTCATAAAAAAAATTTATTTAAAAGGATTTCGGTTTATGGTAATGAAAATGTTTATTAGAAAGTCTTTATTTATTATAAAGAAAATTATTTTATAAATATTTTACATATAAATCATTTTATATAAAATAATTTTTACATTAAAAAATAATTAAGGGTTTATTTATAAGGAATTAAAAAAAAAAGAGTTTTGAAAGCTTATGAAAGAAGAAATTTAGGGTATTTTTAAGAGATTTTTTTTTAAGAAATATGGATTTTTTAATTTTCCAACCCCAGTTTCCACCGTTCACAGGGAAGGATTATGATGTGTGGACCATTATGATGGCGACTATGTTGCAGGCTCATGATGTTTGGGATTATGTCCAATTTGGGTTTTCAGAGCCTAAGGATGAAGCAGAAAAATGAGCTCTCACTAATGCAGAGAGGGAACAATGGAAGAAAGACAAGAATAAGAATGCACAAGCATTGCAGCTTATCTAGCAAGGAGTGGATCAAGCAGTGTTCAAGAAGATTATTTTCACATATTCAACAAAGGAAGCATGGGAGACTTTGGCGACAAACTATAAAGGTATGGAGAAATTCAATATTGTTAAGTTTCAAAATACTAGGAGAGATTTTGAAAGTCTGCAGATGAAGGATACAGAGGACATCGATTCTTTCATGAATTGGTCCATAATTGTCATAAATCAGTTAAAAATTTATGGTGAAGAAATTAAATATCAAACAATGGTTGGGAAGGTCCTCAGATCTTTGTCTACCAAATTTGATGTTATGGTAGCATCCATAGAAGAAGCCAAGGATTTGTCATAATTAATAGTTGATGAGTTGATGGGATCACTTATATTGCATGAGGAAAGGATAGACAAAAATAAGGATCCCACTTTAGAGACCGCCTTAAAAAGTTAGATTTCTATTTCAAGAGACAAAGGTCGAGGCAGATTAGGTCGAGATGCAAAGGACGAGGTGGAAGATATGGTGGTCAAAGAGATAGTCCAGAAGAGCATGTATATGAAAGTGGAAGAAACTACAAAAACTTCAGTAATAATCAAATATTTGACAAATCAAAGTTGAGATGTTATTATTGCAATAAATTATGTCACTACGCTCGTGATTGTAGGAAGAAGATAGGTGATCAAGGGAACCAGAGAGATAATGTCACTACATAGAGTACTAACTCCATGTTCCTAGCTTTACATAACATGCATGAACCTTATGATAGTGTGTGGCTATTAGACAGTGGTTGTAGTAACCACATGACAAGCAACAAGAATTTGGTTGAAAATTTGGATCAGTTTGTGAAAATAGAGGTAAAGTTAGGGACTGACAAGCCTATGGATGTAGATGGCAAAGGAGTGGTAAACATTTTGATCGAGCAAGGGGAGATGAAGATAATCTCAGAGGTATATTATGTTCCTAGTCTCAAACATAATTTGATAAGTGTTGGTCAATTGACATAGAACGAATACATAGCTATATTTCAGGGACAAGAGTGTGTTATATATGAAAATCCCCCAAGAAAGCAGCTGATGGAAAAGGTGCGGATGACGAGGAACAAACTCTTTCCTCTAATTATGAATTACAGTGTTCAGGGCAGTTCTTTTATAGATGCATTTTATAATGATAATTGGTTATGGCACTTTCAGTTTGGAAGCTTGAAATTCTCTGATTGAAGATTACCTCCCATCAAAGAAATTGCTAATGCGTGTGAGTGTTGCATCTTGGGAAAGAAACACTATGAAAAAATTCCAAAGGGAGTTGTATACCGAGAAAAAGCAACCTCTTGAGCTAGTGCATACAGACTTGTGTCGACCTATAAGGACATAGTCGATTGGTGGAAGTAGTTACTTCCTCACTTTCATTGATGACTATAGCAGAAATACTTGGGTTTACTTCTTGAAGCAGAAGTCTGAAAATTTTGCAAGGTTTAAATAATTCAAAGCCTTAGCAGAGAACCAAAGTGGTTGATAGATCAAGGTATTGAGGTCAGATCGTGGTGGAGAATATGACTCAAAGGTATTCCATGATCACTGCAAAAAACATGGAATCAAAAGCCAATTTACAACTAGCTACACACCACAACAAAATGGTGTATTAGAGAGAAAGAATAGGACAATTATGAACATGGCAAGAAGCATGTTGAAAGGCAGAAACTTGTCAAATGAGTATTCGACAGAAGCCAATGCATGTGAAATTTATGTGATCAACATATCTCCTACAAAGAGTGTGATGAACAGAGTACCAGAACAAGCATGGTCATGTATGTCTTTCAGTGTATCTCATCTCAAAATATTTGGATGTGTAGCTTATGCACATGTGCCTAAAGAGCGAAGAGGCAAATTTGATGATAAAAGTGAAAAATGCATATTTACTGGTTATAGTGAGCAATCAAAAGCTTACTAATTTTTATAACCTTGACACCAAGAAGACCATAATTAGCAGAGATGTTGTGTTCAAAGAAAAAGAGTCGTGGAATGGTAGTATAAACAAAATAGTTGATGCACAAGTGCCACTGGTGGAAGAAGATGATGTAGCAGAAAAGGAGCAGCGAAAATCATAGGTGAAGACACCAAACAGAGACACGCCAACAAGGACTCCAAGATTTTCTGAGCATGATGGATTTTCAAGTAGATCAATAGATCGAGGTTCTCTTATCAATCAATCAGGTGATGAATCAAGAAATGGTAAGAGAAAGATGAGAATTCTAAAAGATATTTATGATGATTTGGATGTCAGTTCAAATTTTGCATTGTTGTCATTCCAACCTTCTTCGTTTGAACAATAAATCGAAGATGAAAATTAGGCTCAATCCATGGATGAATAAATTGAAGATATTGAAAAGAAGGATACATTGGATTTGATTGATTTACCAAAGGACAAAAATATCATTGGTGTGAAGTGGGTGTACAAGACAAAGTTGAATGAGAAAGGTGAAATTGACAGATTTAAAGCATAACTTGTAGCAAAAGGATTCTCGCAGCAACTTGGAATAGATTTTAGAGTAACGGTTTGCTCCGGTACCCAGATTGGATACTGTAAGAGCAGTTCTAGCCACAACAACTTAGAATAAGTGGAAAGTATATTAGATGGATGTGAAATAAGCATTCTTGAATGAAATTCTAGAAGAAGAAATTTATGTGCAACAACCTCCACGATATGAAGTTGAAGGTAAAGAAGATAAAGTTTACACGTTGAAGAAAGCGCTCTATAAACTGAAGAAAGAACCTAGAGATCGGTATAGCGAAATCGACAGCTACATGATTAAGAATGGATTTTGCAGAAGAAACATTGAACCTACCTTGTATAGAAAGGTAAATAAGCATGGACATATTTTGATTGTTTTCTTATATGTTGATGACATGATTTTTAGCTGGTCCAAAAATACTCTTAACCAACATACAATAAGGCTACGGTAGATATAGCTGGCGAGACCTTTATTTTCATCGGTGATTCAAAAATATATCATAAACATAGGTGTTGGTGGATGATGACGAAGAAGAGGTGATGCATGTGATATCGTGAGCTGGTGTCAAACTAAGGTTTGCCATGCGATACAGAGGAAGCAAGCCTTCCAAGCATAGTTACCAAATTTGGCCGAATCGACCTTAAGAATTCAAAAATTCGGTAATTCGGTGAGATTCAACCATTAATAAGCTAAATTCACCCTAGTATCTCAAATTTAATTTTTTATTTTATTTTATTTCTACTTCTCAAGAAATAGTTGAGGCTTTTTAATATTTTGTTTATGTAGATGTTTAAGAATATTCAACGGTTAAAACATAATTTCAGTTTGAACCCGATACTCAGACAACATGTTACTGATAACGGGTCAGACAACATGTTGCTCACGGTTTTTTCTGCAATATAGCCATGATGAGTTATTAAAAACTTCATAGTTACCTTTCCATCAAAATTATATATTATGTTATTAACTTTTTATAAAATAACGTTTTATTTTTATTTTTCTATTTAAAAAATAATAATATATAGGTTGGTGTAAAAATGAAAGTTATATATTATGTTATTAACCTTTTATAATAATGTTTTTTTTTTATTTTTATATTAAAAAATAATTAATATAGGTTGGTGTAAAAATGAAATAATATTTATGATATTAATTTTTATTTTCACCACAAAATATATTTTTCTTACTTTCTTGAATTTTAATCTCTTTTTCATAATATTGTGGACTAGTGAGTAATGAAAGTCAAACTATTTATTTATAATTAAATTGGTTAGAAGTAAATTTTCTGTTTTTAAAAATTTTGTAAGCAAAGTAAATTACATGGTTTTTTAATTTTTTGAAAGGTATGAATACAATAAATTGGTTTTAATTAGATAACTCTTGATTTATATTTTATTTAGTTAATAATTAGGAAATTACTTTAAAATGTATTATTAAAAACCACTGCATTACCTATTATTTTTTGATTGATTAATTAACATGTTTAAGGTTTTCTGACCTGTATTTTATTTATTTTTGGTTTATGTTAAAAGAGTTTGTTTTCTCCATTACATCTCTTTCACTTCCATTGAACCAGAGTTTTGTTTGTATTAATTTCAGTAAGTTTTGTTTGTATTAATTTCAATATTTAATTTTATTTGCAATTTTTATAATATAATTGAAGATAGATTTTTAATATTAAAATTTACCAAAAAATATTTTTAATCATAATAATAATAAGATGTATATTCTGGAATTTTTTGATATTAAATCAAATTTGTATTCGAGCTTGGTAACTATACCTCCAAAACGTTTTACAGAGATTGAGAATGAGCGCTGAACCTCAATGTTTTCCTATGGCTGGCCATTAATGCACCAAACCCTACATATGCCCATGGCTTACAATGGGAGATGTGAGAGCCCTCTGATAGCGATGTGTGAGCAAGTTGACTCTTTCGTCGCCGCTAGACCATGGGAATACGAGGGCAAGATCATTTAAATTTTGATAACCTCTCTTGAAATTTGAAACTTGAAATTTGAATTTATATAACCGATTCGGCCATCTTTTTTTTATAGCAGCTACGACTGTTGGTGAACTTGGCGTCTCCTTGAACTTTTTCGATGGGTAGCTTTTTTTGATAACTCCTTGAACAAAGCACTCAATTGACTGAAGCAACCAACCACATAGAGTTTGGTATAGCATAGTCAACACTTACATGATTAAGAATGGATTTTGCAGAAACAACATTGAGCCTACAGGTAAATGAGCATGGACATATTTTGATTGTTTGCTTATATGTTGATGACATGATTTTTACAGGTGATTTTGAGTTAAATGAAGTTAAAGAAGCCATGATGAAATAATTTGAGATGACAGATCTTGGTCTCATGAAATATTTTCCTAGCATAGAAGTTGAGAAATCTAAAAATGAAATTTTTATTTGTCAAAATAAATATGCCAAAGATTTGTTGAAAAGATTCAATATGGAAAATTCTGAACATGTCCCTATAGCAGTTGCAAGAGGTACAAAGTTAAGAGAGGATGATGAAGGATCAGATGTCAATATAACTCTATTAACTCTATTCAAAAGATTCGCTGACATCCTCATGTATCTCACATCTGGAAGACCAGATATCATGCAAGGAGTGAGTTTGATTCCTAGATTTATGCAAACTCCAAAAGACATGCATTGGAGTGTAGGAAAAATAATCATGAGATATGTAACAGGAACTAGAGATTGTGGCATAATGTATACAAGCAGAGAAAAGAAGGATTTGATTGGATACATAGATAGTGATTTTGCAAGTAGTTTGGATGATAGGAAGAACACTTCTAGTTTTTTGTTTCATATTGGTTTAGGTATGATTTCATGGGCATCTAAGAACCAGCCCATTGTGACACTTTCGTTAGCAGAACTAGAATATGTAGCAGCAACATCAAAAACATGTCAAGTAGTCTGGTTAAGAAGAGTATTTGAAGGACTCAAGCAGAAACAACAAGGATCAACAACAATATATTGTGCCAACACCTCAGCGATTGCACTATCCAAGAATAGCTTTCTCCTCAAATGAGCAAGCATATCGATACTAGATATCACTTTATTAGAGGACTTGTGAGCAATGGAGAAATTCCCTTGAAGCCTTGTAAATCTAATGATCAATTGGTTGATATATTTACTAAGTCATTAGAAAAATATGTGTTTGAGTTTCATAGAAGATGCTTGGGTGTTGTTTAGCCTAGTTAAGACATAGATCAGCAAGCATGTTTGAGTTTTTATGAGTCAATTTTAGTTTAGCAATCATAATTAAGGGGGAGTGTTAAAATAAGCTAACTACTCCTGCATGAGAAGTTGGCTAAAGTTAGAAAGTCAGTTAACTAAGTGTTGAGTGTTGAGTCAAGTCGAGTAAAGTGATAGACAACTTTTAGTGTGTGGTCGCATGTCAAGATATTTTAGGCAAGTCGCTAGTTGGAAAAGGTTAAATACCCTTCACCAGGTTCATTTTAAGAATCAAGTTTTGTGTGATCAATAGAATAGCTGCAACTCGTGCGTTTTGTGTGTGAATTTGTGTTTAAGCTTCTTTGCCTTTCCAATAAATTGGTATTGGAGCCAAGGAAATAAATCTAGCAATTTTCTTTTATAAATTTGCATTGCAAATTTATAGAACTGTTGAAAAGCACATAGATTTCGCACTTAGTACAAAAACCATGCAATTTCCTGTTGGATTTAGAGACGTCTAAATTACAATAATTAAGTTGGACATACGTGCATTATGATTATGATATCATATACTGTCAGCAAGATTACATTTATGTAATGATTAAATATGCCAAATAATGTGATTAATTAAGTCATGGCATTAAACGTATTTAAATAAGGATTTGGATACAAACACATATAGAATAATGTTAATCAATTATAATTGTTAATGGACCGATTATGATTGATTGAAATAATAGCAGTAATAAATTTCTTGTCAGCTAAATTTCGGTTGTCCAGATTTCTTGACAGCTAAATTTCGGTTGCCCTAGGATTGGGACTGCTATAAAAGGGCTGAGTCTCCAAGGCTTGCAATCACTCAAAAAAATTGTCTGCTCCATTGAAGACCAGATACTCTGTCAAGGATAGCCAGAGAAAAGGATTGCAAGCTCTTGGAAGGATTCAAGAGCCAATAACTCAAGTCAAGACCAGGAGCTTTAGAAGATGGAAAGTAAGTTCCGCTGTGCATTATTTTCAATTTCTTACAAAGGAGTAGATCTTGGTTAGGGTTTAAAGTAATTAGGAAAACCCACAAATTAAATCTAACAATTGGTATCAGAGCACCCTTATGTAAGTATCAGAAACTTAAGATTTACGTTTTTTTAGCGAGCTATTTGTATTGGAATTTGAAGTAGTTAAATATATTTTCTGTGTAAATGGACCTGGATTTTATGCCATTGGTTGGATTTAAAGCATATGATTTATTGGAATTTACGGTATCTGGTATGTATTTTTCTGCATTAAAAGGAATCATAGAAAGCATGTCTTAGCGCCATATTAACGCCAAAACCTTTGGGATAAAGCACTGAACCGTTCACCATTCCAGAAAAATCCTTCATATAAACCAAGGAAGTTTCCATTATTCTGCCTTTATTCATTTTAACCAAATCAATACACAATTCATGCTGTGGTTCAGATATTTGCTATCGTACGATTCAATATTTGTACGAATTTACCGCAAATGTTTTCCATTTAAAACAATCTTGCATAAATGTTTCCCGGAAACCCCCCTCAAACATTGCGTTACTGGTACTTCTTATTGTTTCCAAGTTAGAAGCCCAAAAAAAAAAAAAAAGTACCGGCTACAGCGACCCTATCATATACAATAAATGTAAAATGCTACAGAGGAGCATTCAACCGCAGAGATACAGTTTTAAAGGTAGCCAGAGGAGTATTCAGTGGCAGTGTTACAGGTTTAAAAGTAGCCGCGAAACCATTTCTTCATTGAAAATTGCGCTCTGAGGTGCGTTAACATTTTATATTGTTTTAAAAATAGGAAATACGAATTTGGAAACAAGAAAGCAGAAACTCCATGAAACCGAATGCAAACAAGAAAACTTCAAGAAAAGGTTTCTTGCAGTCATCATTATGGAAATGAATGTACAAATGCTTATTTTGTAATTTTAAAACCGAAAAGTACTTACATTCATCTTTCAGCTATTGATGAGGAACCTGTTGATTGTTCTACAATAATTTTAAAATACCTGCTACATCATTCTTCACTTCTTCCTCTAAAGAGAGTACCAGTGTAAAAGCTATACATACTACAAAGAAAGTTATAAACAGAGAGGAGGAAGCCATTTTCAATCCCATAACACAACACAGTTGTTCCCTTCTTTGGAAAATGGATTCATGCTTATGCATGTGTATTTAATGTCTTTTTCAATGCACTGCGTTGGCATTTTGATATCGTTTCCTCCAAGGTAGGAATTCGTACGCGTTTCCAGATTTAGTGTGCAGGGTAAAAATCTTTAAATTAGTAAGTACCAGATTCTTTTGTAGAATATTTCCAATTAAGTCCATATAATTCGATGAATGTAGACTCTTTCTTTTCTGCTCAGTGTCTTGTCAATTTAAACTTGTTCGATTTCGTTCATAGGAAATCCTAAAGTTAACATTCTTTAAACTGTTTTTTCTTAAACAAGAACCTCATCCCGTTGCAGAGGGAAGGAATGTTTCCAATTTTATAATAGAATGTCTCGATATAACTCGAGTAAATTAATGATGTATAATTAAAGATTTTGTTAAAACAATGTTTTTTAATTTTATTAAGGATTTTGATGCAACTATATCAAATTAATGGTGTATAATCAACAAGTTGTTTTTATGAGTAATTATATATATTATGCTATATTTAGGCTAATTATTAGGATTTAGATATTATTTAAAATTGGTATTAACACCAATTAAAGGGTATAATACTGAATTCTAAATTGATCACAATAATGCTAATTATGGCATAAAATTTGTATTAACGTTAATTACTCATATAAAATTCGGATTTTATCACAATGATGCTAATCATGGCAACCATAAAATTGTTTAGTATTCTCTAAATAAATTATTGAAGCATTTCTAAAAGGTAATCATTGTAGAAATTGCTAAAGTTTTACTAATTTTGGAATCTAACTAAAGGCGTTTTTTTAAGTATACATGTGTTGTTTTCGCATGAGTCAAGCATTGATGTTCGCAAACGAACCGCTCTCTGTAAGACGATTGCAAGGATGACTCATGACAAGTTGAAATGACGTGCTGGCAATGGACGTGGGTGTTAGCTTTCCCAAAGGAGGGTTGGCGCCTGCTGTTGTTTGGTGCATAAGGGTAGTGTATGAAAATTAGTCGCAACACACATGGAGTAGCGATGGTCGTTAGTTCATGGATATGTTAGTCTGACCCAAAGGTAGATTGACAAAAGGTTGCATGTTTGTACTTTATTCACTACACCAAAGTGCCTGAAGGTAATGATTGCACCCAAAGGTGTTTCATTATTGAATGGTAT